>CABEEJ010004463.1:32754-63695 GCA_901482245.1 Timema douglasi
GAGTAAGACGATACATCACCAGGTGGAATGATGTATCGCGAGTAAGACGATACATCACCAGGGGGAATGATGTATCGCGAGTAAGACGATGCATCACCGGGTGGAATGATGTATTGCGAGTAAGACGATACATCACCAGGTAGAATGATGTATCGCGAGTAAGACGATGCATCACCAGGTGGAATGATGTATCGAGAGTAAGACGATACATCACCAGGTAGAATGATGTATCGCGAGTAAGACGATGCATCACCAGGTGGAATGATGTATCGCGAGTAAGACGATGCATCACCAGGTGGAATGATGTATCGCGAGTAAGACGATACATCACCAGGTGGAATGATGTATCGCGAGTAAGACGATACATCACCAGGTGGAATGATGTATCGCGAGTAAGACGATACATCACCAGGTGTAATGATGTATCGTGAGTAAGACGATACATCACCAGGTGGAATGATGTATCGCGAGTAAGACGATACATCACCAGGTGTAATGATGTATCGCGAGTAAGACGATGCATCGCCAAAGTGCATAATAACAGTATATGTTGCTGTTGCAAATCAATCTAAAGACAGATGACCTAATGATAATGAGAATTTATGACACAAAATATTAATTGCAGCATTCCAAAACCTGGTCGAACAAATTATTTTATAGCTTTGATTAGTGATTTGTTCTTACTTGCAGTAATCTAAAACAAGAAACTTAAGAAGGTCCATAAAGCATAAGATTACAACTAAAGATCAGAATCAAACATACAAATTGTATCAAGATGCATCATCTTTAATGAAAGATTGAGAGCCGAGTAGCAGTGTCAACCACAGTCTATTGTCCGCCATGATGCATTGTCATTCATGATATACCAATGTAGACAATATATCGTCTCATACCTGTATATCAATATATATATATATATTAAATTGGTTTTCGCGTGTTCGATACATCCCCCAGATCTAAAGGTAAGAAGGCACAAGTTATTGAAAATGTGTTGTAACCTGATAATCCGGCAGCTGGTAGAGGATGACTTTCCTGTTGGCATCGCAAGCGACGAGGAACTTGTTGTCTGGGGAATAAGCACAGTCTGTCAGAGGACCCAGATGCTCCAACTCTTGTTTGGGAACCAGGCTAGTTCCTGACAATGTGTAGATGTGAACCTAGGAAACAGTAAGATGGAAAACATCTTACTTTTTCAACTCAAAGTAAAGTCAAATCAAATATATTAAATATTCCTTAAGTTAAATAAAAAAAGGGAATTTTATTTTAAATCTTTTATACTGGGAAAATTATTATGGTGTGCACATTTACTTAACTTCAGACAGAAGGGGTCGATCGTATGACTAGCAGATGTATATCACTATTATTATTATTATTAGCACCGCGTCTTACTACCTGTTCGGGTTATATGCACTTACGCTAATGTGTAATGGTAGGGTGATTGTGAGATGAAATGGAGGACCTACAGTTTAACGTGGGATCCGAACCACGGTGAAGGCCTGGCATTCCCCACATTCACAAGATGTCTTGTCAGAGGTGAAGGAAGGGTTTCGTAATCAGATAAATCTGTGCCTGGACCGAGGATTGAACCCCGGCCGCCAGCACAGAAGTCTGACACCTTACCCCTAGACCGCCAGGTCACCTAATAATAATAATAATAATAATACAATTCTTGTCTCTAAAAGGTTGGCTACTTAAACTTTAGGATACAATTCCAGCCTGGTTCCTAAGGGGAAAAAAACCCCTGATTTTTAAAATTGATACTTTCCCTCCGGTTGTGAGATTTTTGATCAAATGAATTCAGATTGAAAATGATTCGGGTTTGTTGAACATGCCACCAAGTTTTAGTACTTGATCAAGTATTTTATTTATTAATAGCTAAGTTTGTGGATTATTCAAGTCCTACAATCCCAATTAAGACTTAGAACCCTTTAAAAGCATTCAAGAAGGGTCTTGGGTAAAAAAAAAGAAAGAAAAAAGATCCTTACCATTTCCTGTAAGGACTCTATATCATCATCACTCATGTTTTAAAGCTCTGGATCATGTGTGCTCAAACACAATTAAAGACTAAGCAAGTCGTGTGTGTGTGTGTGTGTGTACAAATGTGACAGCGTAACTTAGTGTAGGAAGAATGTCGGAAAAGTTAGATAATGGAATGACCCTAGAAGATTGATGCAAGACCATCTTTTAGATTCATATTCGAGAATACCAGAGAGGAGTGAAATATATATAGGGGGGTGAATGCGTTTCAGGAGGGGAAGGGGACTAGGCCCCACCAGATCCACCACTCTTGGCTACACACCACAGTGGAAACACAAAAATATAGTATAATTTTGGTAGAAATAAACTTTTACAATTGATAGTGATATTATTTTCCTACCAGAGTGTGACATGTGGGTTAACTTGACACACATCTCATGATCAACCCACCTTGTTGTCGACAGAACCACCCACAGCAACCTCCAGATGATCCTTGTCGAACGAGACACAAGATGGCTCATAGCTCACGGGCAGCACAGACACTTTGCGGCCATCTTGCACCACACTCAACTGAACAACAAATTTAAAATTAGATTTAAATAAATTTGTTAGTTTCATTGGTTTTTTTTATAAAGAATATTCATGAGCAAGACAGTTTTTGGATATTTTCTCATGCTTTTTATAAATAATATAGTCACTGTTATAGTTAGCAAAGTGCATTTAAAAAAGCCTTATGTTTATTACAAAGGGGGAGTATTTGTTTGTTAGAGTGGTAGTTGACTTATATAATGACGAAACAAGTTACTAAATTGAATGAAATATTGTTACAAGGCCTCTTTCTAAAAATCGCTTCACACTTCAAATTTAGAAAGACTTGAAATTCTTTTAATGGTATCAAGGATTTACAAAAATTACACCGCAGTGAAAATCAATACCTATTTTAAGAGATAAAATAAAAAACTTTATTTTCATTTTTAAATTAAATATAAATAATAATAATAATGCCTTTTACACTCAACAGAAATATAGAAAAAATCCATAAAAATAATTTTATAAACAGAAATCGACACATAAACAATAAGAGTTATAATCATAGGAAATGCCTGTTTTTAAAACAAGGGATTGATTGTTACTCACCCCGCTACCAAGCTATATTATTCTAAAATAAAATCACATAGTATAGTAATACAGAACCTTTCCCCCTATCTCTGGTATAGATGATATCTCAAAGTAAGGACAGTTACTTTGTACGCTAGGAGTTACCTGAAACTTGAGCAAGAAAGTGATAAATCCTGCCACGTGTCCAATAATCGGCCCCAATTCTTGGAGGGAGACAAAATTTTGACATGGGAAAAAGCCACAAGAACCACAGGATTCTATGAAAAAAAAAAAAGCGCAAGTGAAAAAAGTGCACACAAAAACTCTGCTCACTGGATAAAAGCCCACTTGGAAAAAAGCTCACATGAAAAATGCTCAAACAAAAAATACACACACGGAAATTTTTTTTGCCTGCACGAAAAAAATTAAAATAAATCGAGGTTAATTTTTAACGGAATGCAAGTTTGATTGGGGTTTAGCATCCCTAACGTCTTAGTTTCCACTTGTAAAGCGCGTGTTTGATCTATTCTTGTGCATTCATAACATGCTGGTTAATGCACAGGCCTAAAGGTGAAAAAAAAAGTAGAGATGGGTCGAATCCACTATTTCTCGAATCCGAATCTCAAATCCGAATCTACATTTTATTTTCGAATCTCGAATCTCGAATCCGAATCCTAGCAAATCGTTTTAAATTTTAATTATTTACAAATAGACCTACATTACACAATATAGGTCTAAACTGTGAATTGAGATTTATTTCAATAGTGCTTTCAATTTTAATAAACCCCAACCACCCCTCACAAAATAAAGGTTAAAATCCAGCCAAATTAAACAATCCAGACTCTTATTAATGTTTAAAAATCAAATAAATTAAAATTTGAGTGTCTTTTAGTTATTTTTAAAAGTGTTGTTAGAATGAGTTAAGTTTATAAAAATAACATGTGAAATAAACAGATTAGGCCTAGTTATCCTTTGATCAACTTTAATCATCATTAAAGGATATTTTATTGTATTAAGATAGCAAAAATAAAAATACAAACGGATATTTTTAATAAAGATTAAAACATGTTTAACAACTAAACATACTTTGGAAATAGTTAACTCAATAATACCTAAGTTGTTTTATTATCTTCTTATACATCCATTATCTATTTTCGCGTAGAAAACAAATATATTCGATTCTTGCGATGTATCGATTTCTGAGAATACATTCTATTTAAAGCACGAACATATTTTCGACTACAATATGTTCATTCCCATGTTATAAGGCAGGACTACGTTTGAATATTTCTACAATTACTTCAATAATATTTAAAAAAATATTAAACTCTAAATTAAAATCAATTTAAGAACAAATAATGGATTAGCAAGTCGTTATTTGATCCTTAAAACTCGAGAGCGCTTACTAGGTGATCAGGTTACCTGAATCGATTTTAAACAAACAATCGATATACGATACGATATGATATGATACGATACGATACGATACGTAGGCTGGTAGAGATAAATAAACAATTTTATCGCTGTCTGACTGTTGACAGTATTTATTTTTCATGAAACCCAACAAAATGTCTAACTTAAGGATCGTATGCAATAAATAGGGGTTCTTTGCGTAGTTGTAGATAATTAAAGCCAATTGGCTAGTAAGAAGTAACAGTATCTTTATTTTAATCATCACTCGTGCGAGTAAACATAATATGTCATGGCGGCTGACTTAATATCGTGTGTAATGTGTTCTTATTTCTATTTTTTAAAAAGCCGTAATTTGTTTTATTTATTTCGAGTTTATTTGTAATTCTAGTTTTAATTTTAAGTTTTTTAAGAGTTTTAATGTGTTCATTACAAGATTGTTCGTGAGGTGAAAGTTTTAGAAGTGGGCATGTGCGAAACGGTCGAGTCCAAGTTTCCCATACAGGAGGGAGGGTAGGGTAGGGTAGGGTACTTGGCACGTAAGATTTTCCATACTCAATGATTATTTTTATTTTTTAAAGAATATTTTATGAATAATTATCTCTTTTCTCGGACAAAATAAATATTACGGATTAAGTAGTGTTTTTCAAGTAGGCCTAACTAAGTAATATTTGAATTCAAGATATTATGGTTTGTTTATGAGGTGAAAGATTCGATCATCGAATCCAGTAAAACACCGAATCCTCGAATCTCGAATACTTGCCACGATTCGGTGGATTCGAAGATTCGAGTGGCCCATCTCTAAAAAAAAGGAAATATACGGCACCACATGACTTGTTTCCCACAATATGAGCAGGTGGTAGATTAACTTAGTTACTTAGCCAATTTGCAATAAAGAAATATATTTTTTAAGTATACAGGGTGTCTACTCAGTTAGAGGAACAAAAATTCGCGACTTTTTGGTGACCTTTTTTGACCACAAAATACCTTCGGGGGCGTATAGCCCAAACGGTCAGTAAGACGCGATGCAAAAAAAATTCCTTCGGTAAACGGTCGAACATTGTATTGTACATCGGGCCTAGATATAGTAAAAAACACCTTGGAGTAGGGCAGAGGCTAGTTCCAAATGGTTCTTACCTTTTCCAAGAATTTTCACTCCATTCAACCCACTGTGGCTTATATCAAATTTCGATTTATAAAATGTACAATAAGCCTTATACTGGTCATCTTCAACAGGGCGCAACCACTTTGAGTATTTATTTTCTTCAACAGTAAGCCAAAACTCTTTGAACGAACATTTACCAGTTATCTTTTAACAAATAAGCCTAAACTTCACACATAAAATCTTTGAATGCCCCCCAAAAAAATTATGGATTTTTTTTCGCAACACACGATTAAAAAATAATTTAGGTCTAATATTTTATGTGCCCATTAAACAACGAAAATCATTTTAAAAATTGGTAAATTTCAACTGTTTTGAATGAATGGCCTTTAAAATTAAATGAATTAAGTCAAGGATTAAATATTAACACTAATAATATTATTTTATATTTTATAAAAAAATACGCCATATTTCACTGCGAAAACTATTGCTATTTGCTGCCAACATTAATTTGAAATTATAATATACATTTTACACTGCCTTCAGATTGCAGTCGGATCACTGAAAGCGTAAAAAATTGATAATTGCCGCCAACATCTTGATCCAGATCCACAACAGAGGTGAATGCACGGTTTGTGTAGAAAATGTCCTGGTATTTTCCCGTATCATCTACAAAACCTGAATTCCAATTCATTCACTGGAAAACCATTATTTGTACTCACACACGGCATAATGTACTCACACACTCCACGAGACAAGTAGCACGCCAAATTAATAGTTAATACAAGATGGTGAACGTTAACCTTGTCGTTGGAATCACAAACAAAACAATCAGGCAACTTCCTACTGGCGCGTGCCATCACGTGTAGTGGAGAGCGCTATCTTTGAAGCATTCGTGTTGTTATGATGTGCGGGAAATTCAAACTAAATTTTTTTTCGTGATTTTATGACCAAAATATTAAAAATTCGTGACTTTCGTGACATTTTTGCAATTAGTGACTTTCGTGACCCAGTAGACACCCTGGTATACATATATTTGAAATGATATTTGTGAATTGAAGCCATGGATACCAAAATATGTTAATTTCAATATAATAAGAACATTTGGTTTGCTGTCACAACCTATTACTAATAAATATCCCAAATAGTCCAAAACCTTTTATGTCATCTTGTGGTGGTCACTTTAATGTTATTTGTACTCAAAACTTTAATCCACAAAGATAATTTTGTTTATTTGGTTTGTCATCCATATTTGAATTTTCATTGATAAAATATTAAACTTAAACCAACTTAACTTAAATTAAATTATGTTAGATATGTTTCTGTTAGTTACATTGTAGAACTCTCTAAATTTTTATAAATTCATGCATTTTTTTATGAATTTTAAGCACTTGTTGTAAACATTGGTTATGTTGTTGGACCAGGTCCAGGATTTTGATGACATAAAATGTGTCAAAAAATTATCTATAAAATGACACTAGACATGCCAAACAATGACTTTAAATTTTCAAAAATTACCCAAAAAAGTGAATAAAAACTCTATGACTGCACAAGAATAAATCAAACACATACTTTACAAGTGAAAACTGAAAAGTTTAGTAATGCAAAACCCCAATCAAACTTGCATTCCGTTAAAAACTAACCTTGGTTTATATATATTTTTTCGTGTGGGCATTTTTCTGTGTGGGTATTTATGAGCGTGGGGGTTAATCTGTGCGGAATTTTCACGTGCACTTTTGTTGTTTGCGCTTTTTTCCGGTCACCGAACCACAGATAGTAGTGTCTAAAGAAAAGATAGAGGACATTTCAAGAATTTCATGACTCTTTAGTCCTTGTTCGCTTTATATTTCCAAGTTATACTGGTGGCTAACTCACTTATATGCTAACTTTGGTGGTTGCAATAAATTAACTATACGAGTTAAGTTAGTTGAAATATAAGAAACAATACAAACATTTGAAAGAATTGGAGTAAAGATTTATCTGATTACCAAACCCTTCCTTCACCTCTGACAAGACATCTTGTGAATGTAGGGAATGCCAGGCCTCCACCGTGGTTCGGATTCCACGTTAGACTGTAGGTCCTCCATTCCATCTCACAATCACCCTATCGTTACACATTAGTGTAAGTGTGTATAACCCGAACGGGTAGTAAGACGCGGTGCTAATAATAATACAACTGAGGTAGGATTCATAAATAAGGATTGTTTTTATGGTGATAATTTTTTAGTATTATTTCTCAGATTTTAGTATGGATATCCAAACATTTGTTGTACAAGAATATATTTCTTCAAAATATTTGCATGGACTTGTACATTTCTATGTTTTCATGATTTAGTCAATTGTGTTCCAATATTTACACAAAATAAAAAATAAATTAGCAATATGTATAAGTTTCACAATCATATAATTAATATCTGCATGTCAATGCTGTAATTAGGTGAGAAGTGATGATGTTTGAAAAGGGAGGAGTGGGGGGCGTTAAATAAATGACTGCATTGCATACCCTAAATACGGCCCCTAACTACAGAGATGTGAAATAAAGACTGTCGAAAGAGCTCACAGGGGTGTGGACAAAGGTAATCACTTCTATGCTTTAAAATGCAGACATAAGGTGCAATACTGGAGAAGACTATTAAAAAGCTTTGACAACAAAAACAGGTAAATAAAGTTCCTTGCAGACAGCTGAAAAATTAAGAAAAAGATTGAATCCGTCAGGAAAATCATTGGTCTTTACATATGAAAACATGTGTAAAGATTACTTTACAGTAGAAGTACCAGAACTTTCTTCATCACAAGAAGAAGCTGATACACGAATGAAACTACTTACTAAACACGCTTGGAAAGACTTACAAAATATAATATGTAACACTGAAGATACAGATGTGCTGGTTTTGTGTACTTATGCGTCATTGTTAATTAAAAACGACAGTAGCACTTACGTAAAACCCGAATCAAACTGACTGATGTAAGGAAACTTGCATCTGTTTTGGAATCTACAATAATGAAAGCTTTACACGCTCTTCACACCATGATTGGTTACAATACGGTCAGTGCGATGGCTGGCCAAGGAAAACTTAAAAAGCAGTTAAGATTATGTCGAAATAAGAAGAAGAGTAAGCACTGGACCTTTCAACCAACTTCAGACATTTGTCTCTCATCTTTACGTAATGAAATGTGTTAGTTACCAGCTGTTCCAAGGCAAACAAGGAGTTAATGATTCTCTACAACTCTCTCTTTGCGAGGACTGCCTATATCACCATTTTCTCAGAGCAAACTAAAAGTCTGCAGTTTTGGAAAATAAGTCTTGAAAACTCTCCAGAAATCCCATCCTCATGGCCGTGGTTGGACAACTGACGAGTGTGGAAACCTTTTCATGGAATTAACAGACAGGTCACCAGCACCTGAAGTTGTATTACACCTTTTAACTTGAATTCTTGCTCTCGTTTTCGAAAACTTCCAAATTGCTCCAGCATTATGAATAATTTAAAGTGCACACCTGCATGAAAGCTTACCAAATGTAACAATATGTCTGCTGTAAATATAAAAGAAGATGAATACACGAACAAGTACATCCACAGATTACAAAGGCTAACAAACAGGAAATATATCTATTCTTTCTATTAGTGTGTTATAATCTGCCAGTTTGTCAGACTGGAGCATAGTGGGTCCTCTGGTGGTATATATGTGAAAAGCCTTTGTTTTAGAGGTTAAGTAGTAGATATATTGAATATCTACTCCTAATCAAAACTGTCATTTATCTCTTCTTTATTTCAGTTAATTGTTCAAGAACCTTTTTGAAGACAGTGTAATGAACATAGGTCAGACTGCTACTGAATCTTCAAACCGGCATAGCTCCGGCTATATCACAATTACAGATCTGTCAAATATACCAATTTAAAGCTTATTTAACTTTGTATAAATTTTATTACCAGCACTTTTTTTTAAAAATATTAAAATCTGTAGATATGTGATATCTAACCAACGATTTGGATGGAGATATTTATTTCTTCTTAAGTTACTCAAAAACCGTTAAGAGATATAGTAAAGTTGATAATAATAATAATAAACATTAAAAATAAATTACACTTTGATATAAAAAAATAATTGTCTCAGTTGGATAACTACAGCTAGAGTATTGTGATTCCAGACAGACACCATCTTTGATTGGCCGCCATTTTGAAAAGCTGTACATTTGGGATGGTCATCATACTTGGGCACTAATGAGTTTGTGGTATTATACTTCACCTCCCTCTATAAACTCTATCGGCGCATGGACTATTATAACCAACATTAGTTACACCTAGAGCAGCGTGATTATTCGGTTTAACAACTATTCCAATAACCATCTAACTTAAACCCATGTTTGTGCTATATGTTACCCATATACATTTCATGACAAGCTTTATTCGGGGGACTTTATCTCAAACTAATGCAGTAGCACCCCTTTAGCCCCCGAAAAACCCGCAAATCTATGGGTACAGCCTTTAGCCAAACAGTGATCACGACCAATGGAAGACACTCTAGCTCACTGTG
Source organism: Timema douglasi (assembly GCA_901482245.1). NCBI lineage: Eukaryota > Metazoa > Arthropoda > Insecta > Phasmatodea > Timematidae > Timema > Timema douglasi. The sequence continues at coordinate 42,875 of CABEEJ010004463.1, forward strand.
GTTTGATAGCTACCTAGCTACTCTTAAGGTCACTTATAGCCATTTTGGTTTCTGTTGTCCCTTCTCTGATTCTTAAGCTAGATCCACACTTTACTTAACTAGGTTGACCTCTTGACATAAGATTTTACAATAATGGAATAGTAAGGATAGGCCAATGTGACAAAGCTGTAGTTATTGTAATAATGAAGAATTGCGGGTACTTTAGCACGTTGTCCTCACATATACATCTAACAAGGTGATAGGATGCTTGGCGCAACAAGGTTAGTGTCAAAAACATTAATACAAGCGTTTATTTTATTTCTTTTCTTACCGGATATTGACAACTTTAATTTCTTTGAGCTAAGGGAATAAACAAAAGAAGGACCAGTTTGACTGATAAGGCAGGAGTACCAATAGTCCACAAACCTCCTTCACAGAAGCCACTACGATGAAGTCTCCCTTTACGTCCATGCTTCGCGGCTGTGAGCTGAGCTTGATGTCAACTGGTGTGTAACTCTTGCTTGCGACGGAGATTTGCTTGATACTGTCGTCGATACCACAAGTGTACACTAAGCCGTCTACACTCTTCATGCCATTGATCTGGTTGCCGTGGCCTGTGCCTTGGATGCGATCACTTTCACCTACACAGACAACGCACACACAAACTTAGTTTTGGAGCTGGAAATCATAGTAAGGTTCTCCAATTTTAACCTTTTTTTAAATTGTTACCCACCTCGGTGGCGTAGTTGGCTAACACGCTTGTCGTGTTGAGCTCAACTGCTGAGGACGGGGAGATCGAGGTTCGAATCTCGGTCGGGTGAACTGGGGCTGGTGTTTCCTAAATCGTTTTACATTCTCCCTCCACGCAAATGCGGGTTCACTTCCTCTAATTCAACCTTTCCAATTCCTAATCCATTAGAGTAATTAGTACTTAAAAGCGTATAATCTGAATGGGTAGTAAGACGCGGTGCTAAATATTATTATTATTATTTAATTGTTCTAACTTTTATCTTCATATTGAGCTTTTAATTTAGTAAATACTAATTTAGGTAAACACTAATAAACATGTCCTTGTGCTGTAAACCACCAAGCCACCACTGTCCACACACTACAAAGTTATCTTTTCTCAGGGTTGGAGGCACATCTTTAGACACTTGAAAGCCCTCAGACCCTTCACACTTTGATGTCAAAAAGCATCTCATGATATTTTCAAAAACTGGGAGAGAGTGATAAAATCCCCTAGTTCCTACAATCGGTTCACAGATATCAAATCTATCCTGTAGCTCCATTTCATGACAAACAATTTCTTCGCTTTTTTCCGCATTTTTTCTGTTCAAACAGGCGAAAAAGTTCTGCTCAGCATTAATCTCAAAATCATGACTATGATAACGAATGTTGGCGAAGTTGTTCTTGTTTTTGTACTGGCTAACTTCGCCATCGGAAAAATGGATACTCTTTTGTATTTGCAGAAGAGCTTTGTTAATATGTCTAATGAGATGGGTTTTTAAAATCATGGCCAGCAAGCAACTGTTTTGTGCTCCAAGTAACCACCCCTAAAACAGTGAGTGATGTGTTTAACAATGTCACCAGCCGCACAACTGACCAACTCCACAGTTGTTGTCTAAACAGACACACAGACAAAACCCCTACCCACAAACTCTCATGTCTCACAGCTCTTTTCTCACCAGTTTGATATCTTTAAAAATACAGAAAATATATTATACTATAATCAGATACATCACATTTTTTTTTGTACCCATTAATTTTTATCAAGTCTCCTTAGCCCTTAATTTTACAAAAATTTGAAAAGTGACATATTTGTGGGTCCCTTTAATAAAAGAGAGACAAGTATCATGCCTCAATTGTTTTTTTTGACATAAACTACCTTGACATAGGTACTTGCAAAAAAATAAAACAATTGAGCTCTTCCCAAAAAATTGTCCTTCTGAAATTTGGATGTCAGGTGTCAGTTAAGTATGCGAGATTGTGTGTTTATTCTTGAAGCTACTATTGATGCACTTGGATTTAACATTGACGAATTTCCGATAAGTAAGTCTTCAATTCAAAGAATCCGAACAGAAAAACGGAAGGAACGTGCGGAAAACATAACAATTGATTTTCAAAACGAGGTACCGGATGTAGTGACCTTACATTGGGATGGCAAACTGTTGCCTGCTTTGAGTGCTCGAAAACCAAAAGAAGAACGCTTGCCTATAGTTATTTCATTTGGACTTAAAGAACAACTCATTGTTGTGCCGAGACTGGATGATTCTTCAGGCAAAGAACAGGTGCAGGCTATTTGGAATACAATCTTAGATTTGGATCTCGAAAACAAGGTCCAAATTTTTTGTTGTGATACTACGTCTTCAAATACAGGTCGTTTTAATGTTGCTTGTACGCTCCTCGAGCAAAAATTTGATAGGGAAATGCTTTTTATTGCTTGCCGCCATCATGTATACGAACTGGTGTTAAAGGCGGTATTCGAAGTGAAAATTAAACAAGTGACAAAAAGCCCCGATATTCCACTCTTTAAAAAGCTCAAAGAGAATTGAAAAATCATTGATCCCACTAAAATACAGTGCTATAGAGAAACAGTGGAACTGTCCAGAACCGTACCCGAACTTGAAAATTTGCTGGACTTTTACCGAGATGAACTTAAAAATGTTATGGTCAGAGAGGAGCATCGGGAGTTGATCGAACTTTCTATGGTATTTTTAGGTGGAGATGCAGAGAAAAAAAATTAAAATCAAACCTCCGTGTGCCATGCACCGAGCAAGATGGAGCAATTTACTCACTAAAACTATCGTTATTTAGTTCTCAGCTGAAATTAAACACTAAGAATAAGAAAACACTGTTAGGCGTCTGCTTGTTTATTGTAACAATCTGCGTTAAACCATGGCTTCAATGCATTTTGACAGTTAATGCACCCTACAAAGATGTGCTTTTTGAAATCTTTGAAAGCTTACAAAAATGTAAATGAAAGTATCTCGAAAGCTGCTTTACAGAAATGTCTTCAACATTTATGGTATTTGACTGATGAAATAGAAGTATTAGCATTTTTTGATGATGATGTGGACGAAGAAACAAAATTAAATGGGTGGCAAATTTACATAGATAAAATTTCTCGACCCGTGAGAAAAGATACATTCCATCGAAGGAAGAACTTTATGGTTCATTGTATGATGATACATTGATTTTGTAGTTGTTTATTTAGTTATTTATTTATATCATGCAATTGTTACTGGTTATTTAATTTTTTTACAGAAAAAAAGCATCGATGATTTCATATCAGTAAAAAGCCATTCATTGTTTTCTAGACTCAAAATTGATGATAGTTTTCTCAACGAGAGCCCCTCTTCATGGGAGAGTAAGGCTTCTTTTCTAGACGTGAAAAAAACTATATCAATACTTAAGAGCAGTGAACGATACAGCTGAAAGAGCGGTAAAACTAATGCAGGACTTTGATGGATTAATAACGGTCGAAGAGGAACAAAAACAATTTTTGTTACGTTGCGTACAAGAACACACAAAGATCTATCCTGACTGTAAAAAATAAACATTGAAACGAAAATATGTTCATTAATGTTTCTTTTACTGTAATGTTTTAATAAATATCTGCTTTAAATAAAATGGTTTTTTATGTACCAAAGAAACATACATTTTACAATCTTTCCATAGTATTCCCCGTACAAGATCTCACGTTCAAGTTTGAAGTAAAGTCGGCACGGGTTACCGTTATCTTATTGCAATAATACATTTTATTTAAGTTACTGAGGTGAAATAAAAAAAATAGAGGGTATGCGTATTCGACTTTGTAAAAAAAAATTCCTTTGTATCTTGGGACACCCCAATATATATATATGCTGGTTTTACATTTAACGTACACTAAAGGGAAAATGTTTTGTATAAAAAAAACTGTTATAAAATATATAGGTAATATAAGCTCTATGGTCCTGCAAAAAAAAAAAGAAAAAAGTAGATATGTTTAGTTTAACATAAAAGAATACAGCAATGTTAAAACTTGAGAGGGAAACCTACCTGTCTTAGCATCCCAAGAGGTGACGTACCCATCGTGAGAGCCGGTGTAGATTGTTTCTCGCCCTGGACTTAGAGCCAGCACTGTGATTGGTTTGTTGTGTCCCTAAAAAAAATAAGAGTATTCAGTTAGTAACGGAGATAGACCCATCAAATTATCAAGCATATGTTATGGTATTAGATAACCTATGAAAAAAATATATGATTTGAGCTCTAAAAGATAGATTTTATTCTCTATTTTCTAATGATTTTTTTTTGGCACAATTATGTTTATTAGTAGTTAGGCTCAACACAATTATAGGATAGCCCCAACAAACAGAGCCCGTGCCAATAATTTACCACTTAATGTGCACAAAATTAGAAGTGAAGAATAAACTCATAACCTTAAGGGAAAGTGAACCTCTTCTCTTACCTACGGGCAGTTGTGCTGTGTTTTGACTTTTACCCAAGGTGTTACCGAGGTCCTCAGTCCTCTTTGTGTCATAAACTCACTTTGCAGAGCCGTTTACAATTAATCAAGATGAAGAGCGTCAAATCGGAATGTTGTACTTTGTACAACATTGACTTTCGAGGGAAAGATTAATGTACAAAATGCAACGTGAATATTACTTTTGTTTAGTCAAATTTGAGTTTTTAATGACTTAAACCATTTTATTATATTTGGAAGAAGGTAGCCCCGTGGCTTCTTTGGTGCTGACTGACAGCTCACAGCTGATTTCAGACAGTCAAAATTTAGGTGTATATATATACATTTTGACTGTCAAAAGTAACAGCTGGTAAACACATGTTTTTGCAGATCATATGGTTTGGCGTAGGGATACATAAATTGGTCTGGTAACTTTTCAAAGCCGTCAGCTGTTAGATGTGAGCTGTCAGTCAGCAACAAAGAAGTCATGGGGCTACTGTAGCATGGCAGCCATATTGATTATGTCATTACTAGTACCGACACCACTGGTTTTACTTCAGAATGGCCTTTCTGTACACTGTAGGTTATGGGTTATCTGAAGCACTAAGCTCCATTTACGATAAACAGGGATAAATAAAATGTAGTATATCTCTTGGGCTATTAGGTTCAAAGTTTTGAAGTAATACAAGTCTGCACAAGTTCTACCTCAAAAATTGGTTATTTTGAAACCCTAAGATGGTATAGATGTGATACAACAAGAAAAATATAATAAAATCAAGTAAAAGAGTTAAATGAATTTTAAAAAACAGGCGGTTACAAAATACAACACGCAACCACTCGAAGGTTAAAAGTAAATTGTCATGTTTTGAAGTAGATAAAAACCAAAACTAATATTATTATTATTATTATTATTAGCACCGCGTCTTACTACCCGTTCGGGTTGTACGCACTTACGCTAATGTGCAATGGTAGGGTGATTGTGAGATGAAATGGAGGACCTACAGTTTAACGTGGAATCCTAACCAGGGTGGAGGCCTGGCATTCCCCACATTCACAAGATGTCTTGTCAGAGGGGAAGGAAGGGTTTGGTGATCAGATAAATCTGTGCCGGGACCGAGGATTGAACCCCGGCCGCCAGCACAAAAGTCTGACACCTTACCCCTAGACCGCCAGGTCACCAAAACTAATAATAAAATATGTCTGCAGTCACCTTTATGATCCTGATGTGTTTCTCGGGATTGTTTACGTCTAAATAATTGATGAAGCCACTTAAAGACACGGACAGTAAATATTGGCCCTGCCACAAGCATGACACCTGGAATAAAACAAAATGGACAATGACCGATGTTTACATTACCAGCAACATAAAATAAGGGGGTTATTTGTAAATCAATATTTAGATATATTTTATTAGCTACATTTGGATTCAGATGTAATTTAATGAACACACTCATTTTATAACGTTCTTGGAAAAAATCAAACTTGAATTGAAAAGTGAGAGTAGAAACCAAATTAATTCCTAATATGATGCAGGTAAAGGATCAATGTAAATAGCTGATGATATTAACCTGCTGATCGTCGACCTGTGTTCCCATCACAAACTCGGTCACAAGAGATCTCGTTTCAACATCCCAAAGACGACAGGTCTTGTCTCCCGACGATGTTAAAAGTTGTTTGCCATCTGGTTTCCATGCAACCTACAAAATAATATAATATTTAGCACCGCGTCTTGCTACCCGTTCGGGTTATACGCTTTAAGTACTAATTACTCCAATGGATTAGGAATTGGGAAGGTTTAATTAGAAGAAGTGAACCCGCATTTGCGTGGAGGGAAAGTGGAAAACCATTTAGGAAAAACCACCCCCAGTTCACCCGACCAAGATTCGAACCTCGATCATCCGCGTCCTCAGAAGAACCTACAAACAATATACCTGATAGTTGCTTAAACACTTTGCCTGTTGTTACTATTGAAATGTGCACTATGGCTTTACATATTATCTAGTTTATTTCCACGCACACATTACAAGGGCAACAATACATGCAGTAAGAAATATTTTACAAGGCGCAGATGGGATCACAAGTGTGAGAGCTTGGTACTACTTTGCAGATTGTTTGTGCTGGGATTTCAAATGTTCCTAAGGACTGGACAAATGCTATTATTGTTATTATTATTAGCACCGCGTCTTACTACCCGTTCGGGCTATACGCACTTACGCTAATGTGTGATGGTAGGGTGGTTGTGAGATGAAATGAAGGACCTACAGTTTAACGTGGGATCCGGACCACGGTGGAGGCCTGGCATTCCCCACATTCACAAGATGTCTTGTCAGAGGTGAAGGAAGGGTTTGGTAATCAGATAANAGATAAATCTGTGCCGGGACCGAGGATTGAACCCCGGACCCCCAGCACAGAAGTCTGACACTTTACCCCTAGACCGCCAGGTCACCTACTGTAACAATACTGCGTTTGTCTCTAGATCAACCACAGTTTAATCATCCCGATTCCCTAATAACATAATGTGTGGTGTTGGATTGCACATTCACCCTGTTCAGAACAGCAATAACACTCAATAAATATTTGACAGCATATGTGATGGGCTATCACTCGCTAACGAGTAGGAGTGTCTTCCACGGATATAATTAGTTGAGATTGTGTATTCTTACGTGACTGTAAGGACCAATCCGGGAGTTACAGACTCTCCCGCAGTGTTGGTATACGTTGTCTCCATTAACCGCTGGCTGTTGAGGATTGACTCTCCTACGACGTATTCACTCTTGCTGGGAATTATGCTCGTCAGATTGGTGTCTTCGTCGTTGTAGTTCAAAGTATTGTTGGCCTTCATGGACAAGCCGACGCCATGTCGGATGATTGGCCGCTGTGGCCTCCTAGTTTTCAAAGTCAATTAGGCAATTCTTCATGTTGGACTTGAGAATGTCCTTGTACATTTTGTGCTGTCACCCAGGTTTCGTTGGCCATCCTTCAATTGTGAATACATAATCTGTTTTGGGAGTCGAGATTCAGGCATTCGAACAACGTGGCCTGTCCATCGAAGTTGATGCTCGATGATCAACATTTCTATACTGGTGGTATTGGACTCTTCTAAGACACCAATGTTAGTACTCTGGCCTTGCCAGTTTAATCCGAACATTCTCCTAAGACAACGCTGATGGTACCTCTCCAGGCATTTTAGGTGCCTTCTGTAGGGGGTCCAAACTACACACCCATTAATAAGAGTTGGTATTATGATAGTTTGATACACTTACAGTTTGGTCTGAGTTATGCTATTACGGCTGTCAAACACTCTTTCTCGCAACCGTCCAAAAGCTGCACCGGCACATTTTAGGCGGTGTTGGGTTTCATGTAGTGAGTCAATGTCTCTGCGCACCGTGAAAGGTGAAAAAGAACATTACAAAAGTATCTTCTCTCATGTAGGCAAGCGATAACATCGTAAAAGTGGCTTTCAGCCTGAAAGGAAAAACATTAGAATGCATAGGTGACCTGGCGGTCTAGGGGTAAGGTGTCAGACTTCTGTGCTGGCGGCCAGGGTTCAATCCTCGGGTCTGGCACAGATTTGTCTGATTACCAAACCCTTCCTTCACCTCTGACAAGACATCTTGTGAATGTTGGGAATGCCAGGCCTCCGCCGTGGTTCGGATTCCACGTTAAACTGTAGGACCTCCATTTCATCTCACAATCACCCTACCATTACACATTAGCGTAAATGCGTATAAACCCGAACGGGTAGTAAGACGCGGTGATAATAATAATAATAATAATTACAATGCATAGCTTGGAGTATGGATGTTGTTTAAGCGAGGGAAGTGTACGGAGTAGTTGTTTTTAGAGATATCTGCACAGTTTCTTGCCTACCCGGTAAAGTTACGGTATGTAGGTACCTATGTCACCATCACCACCATCATGAACTAGCCTAATTCCCCTATCTATCCACCCCTCTTATCACCTTGCCCTTGTCCACAATTCTTGCTGTAATATAAAATTTATTTTCGAAGTAACATCAAGATTGTGAATCATGTTTATTGTATGAAGTTACAAAACATTAAACTATTTGTCAAGGTCTTAATAACTGTGTTTGATTATAATTCCTACCACTAAGATAACAACTACCCCCCCCCCTCCCACCCCCATTATCTGTTCTATGTTGTTCCACAAGTAATAAGACCATTTGATCCGTCAATGTTTGTGCATGCAAAGGGATACAAATTAAATGTTAAAGATAAAAAAATATATATCCCTTCCAATGTGGAAAGTTAACCTCTTATGCTTATTTTGTTTTCTAAGATTCAAATTTCGATTTAAGATTGATAACTACAATTAATAAACTATCTCGTAGTCCTCAGATACAATAAACATTTATTGTCAAATAGATTATTTATGAATGCTTTTTCAAGCTACATTTCTTGCCATAGTAGTATTATTTTTTGGAGCTTGTCTTAAGATGAAATATAATTTTTTACAAGAATAAAACAATCATCGGTGAGTCATGTTTTTGTCCAAACCTTTGTCCAAATAGAGTAATAGGGATGTTTTAATGAAGCATTCAATAATTTTACTAACTTTTTTTCTAACTTCATGGGTTAGGTTCCCCAATAAATCTACATTAATAAATGCAGAAGTAGTTTTCTACTAAAGTAATTACAACAAACTAAACATACAAACTTATTTTATGTTAATTAATGTAACTTAAGTTTTAGTATTGGGTGGAAACAATCGATTTTCTTCAAGAGGAAGCCATCACCCCTTTATGTGTTCCTATCTCTCTTTCCTGTAGATATAAAAAATGTAACAAAATAACATAAATAAAACTGAACAAGAAAAGAAGATGAGTTTTCAGGATATGAAAAAGAAAGTTGTTGATAGAACATGCCGAAGGGCTCAATTTGAGCAAGGCGATGAACCTGTTGAAAGACACACCACCAAATATTGATTCTCAAAAAAAGTGTAAGAGAGTTAAATATAAACTTGGTATTTTTATGTGATAGATTGTTTCTATGTTCTTCTGAAGGATAAACCGTATATATGAATGTCAAGTTTTTCAACTTACCCCATATACTCCTCCTTTATGGGCTGGAGCTCCTATTTCTCCCACCAGGTCAGATGTCGCACCGTCGTACAGAAACACTTTCCCGTCAAAGCCGGCCGAAGCAAAATGGCTGCCACTCGGAGAATATCTCACTGCCTGGACGAAACGAGTGTGGTCCTAAGAGCAACAAATTATTTGAAATAAAACAATACGCATACAATTATTATCAAACACAAAATATGTCTTAAAAACCAAACCAAAAGTGTTTACAATACATGTAGAGCCAGAGATAAAGTTACCCCTCCGGAATAGTCACATATCTACACAAATGGGGGCAAGGAAGGTAAGATTCTTGAAAGAAACATTCTCTCATTTGTACTATAGGCCGGGATTTAAACCTCGACCTCAGCAACAACATCAAATTGGTGTTATTTATTAAATATGACGTGGATCAACCAAACCAGTCTGACCTTCTTGGTCATCTTGAACTTGAACGGGGGACCTTCAAACACACCGATAGTATTATCCTCACTTCCTGTCACGATACGGAACGGTCTCGACGGCCTGAAGTCGACAGAATTGATGGGCTTAGATTGGCCCAAGATTTCTCCGACAGATGTTCCGGTTTCCGCCATGAACACATGACCAAATCTACAACAGCACACAACACTCTACAAAGTGGGTGGATTTTTTTATTTAAACTAGTCAACTAAAGGTGACAAATAATTTTAAAAGGATATATTATTTTCTATTTATTATCTCTAGACTTCCAAAGACATTTTCAAAAATAGGAATAGCAAATGTTTATTTGAATATCATATAGATTCGTAACATAGGATGGCCATTCAAACTCTGGAGTTAAATTTCAGCATTAAAGTTTTCATTTTCCTTATTTTTTGAGAGATACTTTGAAATTATATTTCACATGGATATGTTTTTAAACTATTTACTGTGCACACCACCAATTTATTTAAGTGAAAGTTCACTTTTGTTACATTTTTGCTGAGAATTAGCTATAATTTAAAGGCTTTATAATGATAATGATCATGCTTCCATAATATCAGAGATGTTGCACTCGGCTCAGTAATAAATGAAAAGCGCTAATAATATAGAGTAGACATGTTACACCCCAAAAGTGAAATTTGTCATTTCATGAATTGGGTAAATTTCTGCCCATTCCTTGAAATGATTCCTTCATTTGTTCATTTTACAGACCGGGCAAAAACTCGTTCAGTTCATAAATTGGGTAGAGGTTGTAATGCTTAATTCATGGATTGGCTAGCGCTTGTGCTGCTTAGTTCATGGATTGGCTAGCGCTTGTGCTGCTTAGTTCATGGATTGGCTAGCGCTTGTGCTGCTTAGTTCATGGATTGGCTAGCGCTTGTGCTGCTTAGTTCATGGATTGGCTAGCGCTTGTGCTGCTGAGTTCATGGATTGGCTAGCGCTTGTGTTGCTTAGTTCATGGATTGGCTAGCGCTTGTGTTGCTGAGTTCATGGATTGGCTAGCGCTTGTGTTGCTGAGTTCATGGATTGGCTAGCGCTTGTGCTGCTGTGTTCATGGATTGGCTAGCGCTTGTGCTGCTTATTTCACGGCTTGCTTACGGGGGCGCCGTGAAATATTCCAATATTTTCAATGAAATGACATTCCAAGTGATTTTAAAATCAGACCATCGATGTGTTGATGTGATGCTAGGAAGGACATTTAACATACACTGTACAGTCGCTCCATGGCTTCTTTGGTGCTGACTGACAGCTTTGAAAAGTTACCAGACCAAATTATGTATCCCTACGCCGAACCATATGATCTGCAAAAACATGTGTTAAGCAGCTGTCACTCCTGACAGTCAAAATGTAGGTATATACCTAAATGTTGACTGTCAGGAGTCAGCTGTGAGCTGTCAGTCAGCACCAAAGAAGCCACGGGGCCACCATACACACCACTGTTTCATTTCTCGAGAGTAATACTAGATGGCATTCAATGTCTGAATTTTAATAGTTGTGTAATCATCCTGGATTGTTCTAGTATAAATTAGTCGAGAAGGCAGTTGTTTCTCAGCGCGCTGTGCGGACAGACGTAGGTAAGTCATTGCATAAATTTTAATAGAGTGAATGGATTGTTCTAGTTATTTATCTAACTTTCTCAGTACTTGATTGTATGTAAATAGCCATCTTCAAGGCCTTGCTTTATTGAAGAATGAATTAAGTTGATAGTGTTGTGATCAATTAAACTTTTAAAAATTGTTCTTTTCTTCCTAAGATTAACACATTTTTATTGAACATTACAATGTAGGAGTGAAAATAAAGAGGACGCACCTCAAACTAGGTTTTGTGTGTGTGTGTGTGTGTGTGTATGCGTGTGTGTGTATGAAGAAGCAGAAATTGAGTAAATGCAATGACAGTTATCTAGATTTTGGCTCTACATCAGATGTCAACGATGAAGAGAGATCAAAGTGTATACAGTGTATGAAAGTTTTGACACCAGAGTGCATGCTTTCAAGTAAGCTAAAACGCCATTTAGAAACCAATCATCGACACAAGCTTGGTGAATCTTGCAACTATTTCACCAAAAGGTTAAAAGAATTACAACAAAAAATGTACTTGTTCTCAGCAGGTGTCAATACCAAGCAATGGTTGGCTAGCAACATACAAGGTTGCATATAGTCACAAAGTGTAAACATCCCCCCACTATCGCAGAACAACTAATTCTACCAGCTGCCGTGGATTTGGTTAACATAAATGGGGAAGTCTGCGTCGAAACTGCTTTAAAGATGCTCTTGTCTAACAATACTATAAATCACATAATCCAGCACATCACAGAGGATCGCAATGATCAATTTATTATTATTATTATTATTAGCACCGCGTCTTACTACCCGTTCGGGTTATACGCACTTACACTAATGTGTACTGGTAGGGTGATTGTGAGATGAAATGAAGGACCTACAGTTTAACGTGGAATCCGAACCACGGTGGAGGCCTGGCAATTCCCAACATGTCTTGTCAGAGGTGAAGGAAGGGTTTGGTAATCAGATAAATCTGTGCCGGGACCGAGGATTGAACCCCGGACGCCAGCATAATCAATAATTGAAACAATAAATAAAAGGGAAGTAATTGGGGTTGCGGCTGGATGAGGCCTCGGGCAGTAATAAGAACACACATTTGATTTGCTACGTACGGTTCACAGATGGAAATGACGCTGTGGAAGACCTTCTTTTTGTAAGAGTATCACTGTAAGAATAAAGGCTCAATACTTGTTTGAGATCCTGGACACATTTATAGTTGAAAATAATTTGGAGTGGACAAAGTGTATCGGTGTCTGTACTGATGGTGGTCATTCGATGTCCGGCCATTATGGAGGATTAAAGGCGCTTTAAAAAAAAAGTGTTTAAGGATATGTGAGCCCAATACAAATCTTTGTTGTACTATTGCCCCTCGAGATTGGTAATGTAATGTCCTGTACGTTTGAATCACGGCAGGAAATGTACACTTTTATTGAAGAGGAAAAACACGAGTATGCCAAACACTTCAAAAAACAGATTTTTTGGTAAAACTAGCATTCTTAGGTGAAAGCCCTGAAAAGTTAAAAATGTGTTGAATATCTTCCTGCAGGGAGGCAACATGTTCATTTTGAAAGTGGTCAAGACAATTCGGCAACATGTACATTTTGAAAGGGGTCAAGACAATTTGGCAACATGCACATTTTGAAAGTGGTCAAGACAATTTGGCAACATGCACATTTTGAAAGTGGTCAAGACAATTTGGCAACATGTACATTTTGTGGTCAAGACAGATTCAGCTTTAAAAAAAATAATTACAGCTATGGAGTAGAAAAATGAATGAAGTCGGTGGAAAAGATTGTTTCACTTTGTTACATCAGTTTGTGATCTCCAATGAAATTGATTTCTCTCGCAACATAAAATCTGTTTTTGAAGCAAACCTATCACAGCTTATCAAATGATTTGAAAAATGCTTTCAAGAAGATGATATCGACCAGTTAGCATGGATTCAGGAAAAAAACTTCATTTGAATTTAATTCTATAGAAGCAAATCTTATTGAATACACCGAGAACAAAATTTGACAGCATGGAACTAACTTTTGAATATCAGTAAAAAAAGAATATTCGCTACTAAAGTGGTAAAGCTCAGTGAATCTTCATTCCATTTGCAACATCATATGTGTGCAAAGCTGGGTTTTTGGTGATCGCTGTGATAAAAAGCAGATATTATTTGAAAATCAACGAGGAACAGGAAATGAGGGTGGCTGTGTCCCGTTTGATTTCAAAATATGAGAAGCTGTGTAGTGAAAACAGGCTCACATGTCCCACTAATTACGGTGTATTTATTCAATGATTTGTTTGTTAAAAATATGTACCTTTTTAATATTCTTTACATAATGGTTTGGGAATTTAAAATACAGTAGAGCGTCGGAAATCCGGACGTCAAAAATCCGGAGCGTCGCAAATCCGGATCGGAGGTGAGAGCAGGTAGAGGAGGTAGTGGAAGGTGTCCAGCTGTGGTATAGTTGCCTTGTGACGTTTTAGTGTGCGAGTTAAAACAGTACATATTTTTACTTTGTTAATCATGTCATCATTATCAAATAGTCATCATTATCAAATAAAGAGGATAAGTTAGAAATTCTACAAAGACTGTCTAAAGGGGAAAGTGGTGCATCTCTCGCTAAAATATTTGGTGTGGGAACTTCAACCATTAAAGCAAAAAAAGAAAGTTTGCAACGTTTTGCTTCAAAACTAGATTCTGAAGAAGGTTCACAGAAAAGAAAAACCATACGTATGTATACAGTTATTGAAAGCACATTTGAAAATCCGGACAATTCAGTAATCCGGATGGGTCCCGGTCCCGTTCGATCCGGAATTAACGACGCTCCACTGTATGTGCAAATATTAGGTAGTTTATATGTTCTGACTTTAGGTGCTGGTAAAAAAATCATGCTACACTAAGAGCGGCATGAACAAAAAAGTTTGGGAACCACCAACTTAAGTGATTCAAAGATGGTCAGCAGGAAACTGATAATGATTCATGTTCAGGGCGACCCTCGACATCAACTGATGACTCTCATGCGGTCCAAGTTCAGGGAAGTGTTAGTTCAAACTATTGATTGACTGTTAGACAAATCGCAGATGATTGTAAGTTTTCAACGGGATCCTGTCACAATATTATGGCTGCTGACTAAGGATCAGAGAGACACTAGAGTTGCAATTTGCCAGGAACATTTGGATCGTGTGAACCAGGACTAATATATCACGAAGAGGAATTATCACTATCGATGAGACATGGGTCTACAGCTACGATGTTGAGATGAAAACCCAGTCTTCACAGTGGGTTCGAATTATATGTTATGTCTAATCTTATATGTAGAATGGACAATATCCACTTTAACTAATCTTTACAGATATATTCAATAAAAGTGTTATATTTCACAAAAAATTTTCTTAATATCCTTATCACAAATAATATTTTATATTGAATTCTGTAATTGTAGTTTAACTGCTTCCTTATTACAACTTTCACCATGTTTTTCAAATTTCCCTCAATGTAAAAAGGCTGAATATTTTTCCAGTACCCGATTTAAAAATTCTAGTATTAAAAATAAAATCAAGTATTTTTCAAGTATTTCCAGTATTGTAGACACCTTGTAGAAGGTCTAAAAAATGTGGTCATCTCACCTCTCTCTGCCCTCTCCAACCACAACCATTCTTTGGCTATCAGGAGACCAGGAAATATCCTTGATTGGACCTCCAATGGGCTGGAACTCATTTTTTAACAGATGTTCTTTATTAACAGTGTCCCAAATACGAACTTTACCAGATTGATCTGAAAGTGAATCACACAAGAAATTAGTGGCAACTATAAATAAATAAATAAATTAAAGGGGTAGATCTAAAAGCTATATTATAGGTTAAATTACAAATACAAAATTAATTTTAGAATAAATGGAACATGACAAATTTAAAAACAATCAGTTTAAATTTAAATGTTATATGATCAAATTTAATTATCATATCAATAAATAATTTCTACTGGAATAAATATTGAAATTTTTAAAAAATAATAAAGAGCTTTAACACGTATCTAGGAGTTTTTGGGTTAGATATATTCAAAACACTAGCCTAAATATTGGAATAAAGGTTTAAACTACAATCTAGTGAGCTGTTTGACTAGCTATTAGTTCTACACCCAACAATACAAGGTATATCGCCAAGTAAATACAATGTATACATTGTTGTTCTTCAGTTTGAGTGTTGTTATTATTTAGCACCGCGTCTTACTACCCGTTCGGGTTATACGCTTTAAGTACTAATTACTCTAATGGATTAGGAATTGGGAAGGTTGAATTAGCGCAAGTGAACCCGCATTTGCGTGGAGGGAGGGTGGGAAACCATTTAGGAAAAACCACCCCCAGTTCACCCGACCGAAATTCGAACCTCGATCTCCCCGTCCTCAGCAGTCGAGCTCAACACGACTAGCACGTTAGCCAACTACGCCACCGAGGCGGGTGTGAGTGTTGTTAAATTTAAAAACACTTACCTCCAGATGCTATATAAAAACCACTTGGAGAATACTTGGCAACACTGGTTGCACATGAATGTTCCGTATAAATATCAGATATTGCAGGATTCTGAAAGTAAGATATAGCTATTAGAAGATTAGCACATGTATATATATAATTTATTAGTTATAGCTAGTTCAACAATAATGTTAATATGAAACTAATCAGGTTTGGTCCAAGGACTGGCATTTACCTAGCTAAGGAAACTGAAATAATTATGCTAGTAACCTCAAGGTTAGATTTGATCAGGGATGGAAGCTTCACCACAAATACCATTTATAGCTAATTTAACTATTTATGTAGCACACCAGTACTTGAAATTAATTTATAATATAATGAAAATGGAAGGGAGCTCAATAAAATCCAATATTACCTATATCCTATGTACCGATACTGTTTTCATAAATGTAATAAATTTTCTCTGACTAGTAAGAAGTATGAAGTTATCCATCCAAAGAGAAAATTGTGATGTGTTCGGAACAACAAATAAAGATTGAGCTATTATTTTTTTAATAAAAGAAATATATTTAATTTAGAGATTTATAGCCATGCAGCAAATAACAGCATACATGGTGGTTAAACAAAGGCTGAAAAACTTAACATTTACTGTGAAAATAAGGGTTTCATGAAAAACTACTATTTTTCTCGACATCCCGGACTCCTAACCGTTAAAATGAATGGTCGTTTGTCAAAATCTGTTCAGCCTCGTAGTTTTTATTACCTGAAACGGGTTTATCAAATTATATATAAGATTGTGTCCAGCTTAAATTGTGAAGAACAAATAATTTTGTATATAAGTTTGTTAATCATATTTATATTTGATTAATTTATTATCAAATCACATATGAATGGTATAAATGTTATTAGCTATTACATATAAAATTTCTTTTTAACTTTTACTTTATTGTTAAAGATTTTTTCCTTCAGATGTGTTTGTTCATAAATAGCCTAGAGTGTAATTAAAAACAAATGTTTTTTCTAAAATGGTTAATTCTAATCAAGTTGTGATTTATTAAAATATCAATAGATTCTTTATTTATAAACAGATTTTACTAATTTTAGTGTAAAATTAAAGCTTATGTTCTGTAGTGACTACTTTAAAACACTTATTCTGATCTAGAATAATTTATTATGGAATAAATATAATAAATTAAATAAATAAACATTTCCTGCTTTTATCTTTTCTCTAGGTAAGTTAAGAGCTGGTGAACTTTTTCTTACTTGATTAAACATGTTAGTATAGTATGATTTTGGTAGGAAGAACAGTAGATGTTAGTTACTAAAGTTACTAAAACAATTTTAATATATTCATACATAAAGTCATGTCATCTGCAGATGTTACTTTTGGTAGATATTAACAATATCTTTCAAATAACACAAATAATATAAGAAAATATTATCATTGTTGGCCTCAAATAAATATGTTTTGATTTTCTCTACTGTTCTTCCAACCAAAATCAGGGTATAGTGTTGTGTTATATTGGCAGTCCCTTCCCAAAAGACCTAAACATTAATAACTAATATATTGAGATGTTGAAAGGTCTCACAGGGCCATTTTGAGGTCCACCAAGTTTAAAAGGGATTGCTGCACACACTTTTCCACCTCATTTGGAAGAAAGCAGTGCCATAGTCTACAATTAAGTACATATAAAAGGCAAAGCTTGGGGGGATGAATGATTTTAACTAAATAAATGAGCTGTATTGAGATTATAATTGAAAGAATTGTATAGCATTACTTTCTTCCACTTTTATTCACTCAAAACAAACGGTACAATGTATGTGTACTATTGCAGGTCAAAGGGAAAGTTACATAAATAAAACCCGATGTTACTAAGCCATGGGGATTGTTTGACGAGAGAGCTGAAGACTTAGTTACTCAGCCTTGGTGTTGAATCTAATAGTCCTTCCTCGGTGGTGCTGAATCTAATAGTCGTTTATCCTCGGTGGTGCTGAATCTAATAGTCTTTTATCCTCGGTGGTGCTGAATCTAATAGTCTTTTATCCTCGGTGGTGCTGAATCTAATAGTCTTTTATCCTCGGTGGTGTTGAATCTAATAGTCTTTCATCCTCGGTGGTGCTGAATCTAATAGTCTTTCATCCTCGGTGGTGTTGAATCTAATAGTCTTTTATCCTCGGTGGTGCTGAATCTAATAGTCTTTCATCCTCGGTGGTGTTGAATCTAATAGTCTTTTATCCTCGGTGATGCTGAATCTAATAGTCTTTTATCCTCGGTGGTGCTGAATCTAATAGTCTTTCATCTTCGGTGGTGTTGAATCTAATAGTCCTTCCTCGGTGGTGCTGAATCTAATAGACTTTTATCCTCGGTGGTGCTGAATCTAATAGTCTTTTATCCTCGGTGGTGCTGAATCTAATAGTCTTTATCCTCGGTGGTGTTGAATCTAATAGTCCTTCCTCGGTGGTGCTGAATCTAATAGTCGATCTTGTCTTGTGAGCCGCCATATTTATAGCGTCTTGTTTCCAAGGGAAACAATAGTGGGAGGCGTAGAAACTAGCCGGTGATGTCACGATGCTGGACAGCTACACTCAATAGATCACGTAGGCCGTTTCTCTTCCCGCTCTCCTATTGGCCATCGTGTCTCCAACAAGATCACCCCAGGTTTGTTGTCTAGTGATCTTTTTAACTGGAGGCGCTGATGACGCAGGTAATGATATGGTGGTTGGTTCCACTCTCCGCCAGAGGGCAGGTAAGTCCGCGCCCAGTTCTTGAACGCTGTCTGGGTAGTGATCCATTAGATACTTGAGACCAGGGTTACCGGAATATCAGCTGTTGAGACACCATGGCAGTTTTGCCCCACTCATCAATTTAGGACGTGAAGTTAGGCCTTGAAGGCTGTGCTAGCCAGAAGATTCAAAGAGCAAGTCCTTGAACAGTTTATATTGAAGAGTTAAATGTGAATTAAAATGTTTGTATTTAGCTTGGAACTACATGGAACTATAATAGAGCAGAGTTGTTTCCTAGGAGATATAAGTTAATGTCGACGTTCTTCAGAGTGGGTAGTATGAATCGAAAGAGAATTTATGCTTCTAGGTTAACATGAGGTCGTGTTGGGTTGTTTTATTGTAACGTACTAAACTAGTAACGTTACAATGGTAACATTAAATAAGGTATGGAATTGAACTGTGGTCCCACAAAGTAACACACAGTCAGAATTACTTTGAAGAAACAAATCAAATTCACTTTTAAAACTAAAATATGTCAAATGGATAAGCTTTTATAAAATATATATTTTTATTTTTGTCCACCCAGAAATAATATACTGTAATTTATTTTAAATCAGAATTCGGACCCTTAAATTATATATAAGTTTTAACCCAGTTTCCTGCAAATTAATTGGAAATATTTTAGAGTTTATTTGTTACTTGCGTTACTTGTATGGAATATAATTATAAATCAATAGATTCATAATAAAGGAAAGTGATAAAACTAAAGAAAAAGGAAAATAAACTATAAAGAGTAAATTTGATGAAGAAAGCCCACCTAGGGAAAGAGGAAAAATGTGGGAAGAGTCCAATGCACAAAGGTGACATCTTCTTCCATTGTTAGTGTTATTTGTACTTTCTTCTTCTTTGTGTTTGATAAAGGCAACAATGCCGAAATATTACTCTATTAGTGTTAAAATGTGTGTGTGACTATTTCTACTATAGAAGACAGAAGAAAGGAAGAAGATGTCATATTTGAGCATTGGACTCTTCCCACATTTCTCCTCTTTCCCTGTGTGGGATTTCTTCATCAAATTTACTCTTAATAGTTTATTTTCCTTTTTCTTTAGTTTTATCAATTTCCTTAAATTATAAAATTATCTAGCCATTGGGCCAACTCATTTTTAAACAAATCAATAAATTGATAATTAGCTATTCTAAGTAATTAATATTCTGAAAAGCGGAATATTCTCTTTATGTCCCCATGTAAAACCTATAGATGTGGGTAGTACTACCAAAATAATGTGTGAAGTGGTTACATATTTAACAGCAGAAAAAAAAAGCCAGCAATGTGAGCAAAGATAATTGATTGACTGAGTATCTGACGAATAAATGATTTAATCAGGAACAGAACAAAAAAGTAAAATTAATTCAGTAAATCAAACCATTAGGGCATCACAAGAAAAGACATAGCCCCTCCCTCATTCCCCCTTAACAACAATCAAGAAATAAGGACTTGGGCCTTGCAGATTGTTCGACAGTCAAGTGTGGGAGTATAGCATACCGCGAGGGCTGAGCCAGCAAGTTGCCACCTTTCAACCTCAACTGACTGTACAGTAACGTAATAGAAACCCATCGGTCCCTTGGCCCTTGGGTATTTGTAGGCAGCAGTCGTCAACTTGTACATAAAATAAGACACATTTCCATACCAACGCCCTCTTAAGTAAACTAGATTAGAGAATACATTAATGAAGAATATTTTATTATAATAAAATATATTACTAAATTGATTTGGATTACAGGAAACATTTAATAATCTTTAATATGAAGGTAAGCAAACGCTTGTACAATTAAGTGTACATGACTGGCAAAACTTAGAAGATAGAAATTGGATTTTAGTCACGGATGTAACCATATTTTTAATATCTACCATAAATATAACATATGGATGTTGGTTAACCTTGTTACTTTAAGGTGCGGTAGATGTGAAATCTTTAGTATCCCTGAGTGAGGTTAAATTAAATTAATTTCAACTATTGTCGGTGACCTGGCGGTCTAGGGGTAAGGTGTCAGACTTCTGTGCTTGTGGCCGGGGTTCAATCCTCGGTCCCGGCACAGATTTATCTGATTA
>CABEEJ010004464.1:6059-18621 GCA_901482245.1 Timema douglasi
GGGGGGGGGGGGGGGGGGGGGGAGAGATTTTACGGTTTCTTTCAATGTTCTTATGCAAAAATATTTATCTGGTGAATAAAAGTGTTAATGTTTTAAAATAGTGAGGTATTATACCACACTCCTTATTATTCGTGTTTAATTGATCTGTGACCGAGTGAACTATTTATCTTGTTCTGTGATTTGTAATGCTTACCAACTGAATGACTGACTACTGTTATTACCGGCTAGACAATAAGTGACTTAGTTTCGAAAAATATAGATTTAAGTGAAATTTTCAAAACGAAGAGATCTACGGAAAACATCAAGATGGTTGCAGTAGCTGTCTTAACTCCACACTTGAACAATATTCGAGTTCCATCAAACACTCAAAAAATTTATAAAGATGAATGTGTCTTATCATTTGATACCCCAGTAAGTAGTTGTGCATTAGATAGTATTTTGGTGATTGGACAGTATCTCTAATATAATACACTTTTTATTTGTTACAACACTATATTTGTGTTTTGTTTTAATTGAAAAATATCACCTGGACATTGGAATCAAACTCCCAACCTCTAGCTTACTTAGTATGCCAATGCTCTTTACCACTGAGCTATCCACAAGTCATCTCGTATTCATTGTAATTCTTCACTCATATTTTAAGACAAAGCCTATGATGCACATCCTGAAATCGATCTAGATATAACACTCAATTAAGACTGCGAGCTATCAGATTTAACGAAGCCACATTCAGCTTGGGGGACTTTCTTTGCTGCCAATAGTACAACAAAACTGTATAGATGTGCATATCATGATGGCTTAGTTTTTTTAGCTCCACGTTTTACTAACCTGTTGGGTTTTATGCTAATGTATTAATTACGTTAATGGCTTTAGGTTTTATAGGTTTTATATACAGGAAGCGTAACTGAATATGTGTGGAGTGAGAATGACAAACCATTCAAGAAAAATTACCCGAGATTTGAACCTCCTAACTCCCCATCATCAGCAGTTCAGTCAATTGCAAGAGTAGCACCTTATACTGCGCACCCACCAAAGTGGGTATAGCATAGAATTGCCAAGCTATCATATTAGTCAAGTATGGCTATAGCCGAATTTATGGGGATAGCATGAACCAAGGTTCGAATTCTTTATTTCTTTGTCAAATTATTAAATTTTTAATAATACACATAACATTAGCAAATATCTGATTAGATTGAAACAAATATTGTGAATATATTCTAAATAATAAAAAAAATATCAGAAAACTCACATAATTCACTTGATAATAATGTTTCATCAAATTGCAAAGCATTGTGTGAAATGCCTCAATTTTATTTCTTGAATAGATGTATGTCTACATAAACCTATTGATTTATATTAAAACCAATTTAGATTGTAAAACTCTTGAGCCATCAATAAAATCCTTTCACTCTTGACCGATATAGGCTACCTCTACAATATTTTTGCACGTTTCTGTTACTGGATCATCAAAGTTTCTTTTATGGTTCACTATAGGCCCACAGTTAGAGAACTGTGACGCACCCACCATTTGAGAGAAAATTACCCTTTGGTGATTTAATGTACAGTAGCCCCATGGCTTCTTTGGTGCTGACGGACAGCTTAAAGCTGACTTCTGACAGTCAACATTCAGGTATATACCTAAATTTTGACCGTCAGAAGTGACAGCTGCTAAACACATGTTTTTGCAGATAATCTGGTTCGGCGTAGTGGGACGTAATTTGGTCTGGTAACTTTTTAAAACTGTCAGTCAGCACCAAAGAAGCCATGGGGCTACTGTAAAACACATTAACTGTGTACAAGTACCAAATTCTTGTTTAATTATCTTAAGTAAAAAACTTTAGATATCCTCAAATGAAACAACCAGAAGTCGATTGTCACACATTTCAACATTTCAAACATATCACATGCTTAGGAAATAGTTAAGCGTGTGATAAAATTTACTTGGAGCACAATATTTATAATGTTTTTTTAAAAACAAAAACTTGACACAGCTTAACCCTACCTTTTATATGTGAATAAATAAAATTTTCAATTAATTATTGTTCTTAGAATACGTTTGTTAGAGGAAATTAAAGGATCAGGACGGCCTAATCGAATATGAATCTATAATAAATAATGGTAGTTCAGTCAATAAGAAAAAAAAATGTGATTTTTTTACAAAATATCATAAAGTTTTGATATTTGAAAAAGTCACCTAGTTCCAGGTTCTTAATTATTTTCTGATTTTTTGACTTTGGCCTACTGTTGCTTTCACCACTATCTTGAAAAAGTGGAGGCCAAAACTATTTTTTTTGCAACATTATTTTTCCAATCAGTCCTACGATCAAGATACTACTTACTATCCATACTATAAAAGAAACAATTTCCTACAACTTTTTTCTGAATTTTTTTTCTGATGGTCAAATAGTTTAAAAGTTTCAGTGGCCTAAAGTGATAACATTCTGCAAATTTTCAAAAGTTCTTATTTCTTCCCAATTTTTTTAGAATAATTGACCAATAAAAAATTACAAACTATTTTACTTTCATTTCTACAGTACTATGAGACTTTTTAAATCTCAGAAACTCTCTTTGATTTTGGCTCAGGTAATCGGGCCCATTCCTAAAGGGTCAAATGGTCGCAAAACCTTCTCCCCCTTCTCATGTATTACTGAAATTCTGGCTTTTGTACCCCATGACTTCAGTTTGAATGAAACTCACTTTTCAGTGTGTCCATCTGTAGCTTACAAGTGTGCTGTGTATTGCTTCCAAAGTCACTGTTTGCTTACAAGTGAAAAAATCTTTGATGAAGCTGAAGTACTATAGTTAAAATTCATTAGAGAGGTGTAAAAAGAACTCTCTAAGCATCCAACACAAAAAAAAGCTTCTTGACCAACTTGAATAAAGTGATACACTGCGTGCCAAACGTGTTAGTGATGAAAAATTGATTGCAACGGCCAGTTGTTGAGGTAGTGAGTGATGTGGTTCCACAGTCATCGACTATAACATTGCTGTGATTGGCCACTCCAACCATTGCTTAGTGAAGAAATAACGGAAGAATTGGTAAGAAAGAAAAAATTTGTTTGGCCATGTCATGCATATAGTAGGCCTAATTCTCAGAAATTTGTACATGCAGGAAATGTATGAAAATATATTTAAAATTCTCAGTCATAAGTATGCAAAACATATTTGTTACGGCTATGGTGACCTTAAATTAAAATTGGTCTTCTACAGCTGGTTTCACTCAACATTGCTTTTTTCCTCTTTCGTGGGAAATTCTTGTTAGGTGGGAAACTCTCCAGAGCATTAAAATTCATAAGATATTGTACTTACGATATGCAGTAAATATCTTAAGATTACTTTGAAATACTGAGACAATAAGGAAGTGTGTCAGATTTTTATTTTTGATATTGCCAGCACAAGGCCTAGCAATGAGTTCTTCAATATAAAGAACTTTGGTTTTTTAATCGAAAGAAGAATCAGAAAAGAATATATTGGGTACATCTATATAATTTAAACAATAGTTATCATAGCTCTACAGTTTTTTATTTTTTTATTTAGCATCACATATTACTACCTGTTCGGGTTATACTCCCAAGTACTAATTACGCTAACGAATTAAGAATAGGGAAGGTTGAATTTAGAGAAAGTGAACCCGCATTTGTGTGGAGGGAGAGGGGAAATCTATTTAGGAACACCCCCTTTCCCCAGATAACTTGACCGAGATTCGAACCTCAATCTCCCTGTCCTTATCACTCAAGCTCAACACAAAACCAGCGCGTTAGCCAACTACGCCACCGAGGCAGGTAGCCATACAGTTGTTCATAAGAACTTGCTCTACAGTAAAAGAAGTTTATATAGATTTAGAATATTTATTAAAGATTGGCAATTATTCAAGCGGAACAACTACTTATAGTGTTAAGGTAGGTAAAAAAAATGTATACCTGTATAAAAATAGATAACAATTTTTTATTAATTCTTATTTAGAAATAAGTATAAAAATACATATTGTAAAGTACCATATGTAAGGTAATTTTGGAGGAATATTTATGTCACCATGTCCTTGTGTCATTAAGTTTGTCAGCGAGTAGTTTTCCTAGGACCACCAGTCCAGTCCGTATCTTGTACACAACGTTCTTGTGACAAAATTCAGATCCACATATATAATTTGCCCCAAAGTGGAACCTATCCTGTAACTGATGAGGTTGTAGAGTAGGTAGTAGTCGTTATTTTACATTGTTTAGATTCGTCTAGCACAGTGATCTCCAACCTGGGGGTCGTATCATTAATCTGAAGGGGACAATGTTTGTGAAGACTATAACCTTTCATTGTATTTACTCTTTAACGAGATTTTGATGGTCATAGTAAAGATCAAAATTCATATAAAACTAAAACAGGTTAAAATAGTTGGGTATCTCACTAAGACTGCATGCTTACCAACACAGTTAAGTGTAGCCTTATCTTTGGGTGATTAGTGCTGCAAACTTCACTTTGCTCACATGCATAATACCCTCCAAGCTCGGCACTTCTCTTCTGGGAGCTCTTGTCAGCTTTCGTATATAAACCGATTGCTGCTAAAGCTGAGTCAGCTTCCTTGGCTGAGTAGTAAACAACTTATGTGCAGTATGTGCTTATCTGGCAATCTTGCAACATAATTATATTGTAGTTGTACTTGCTGTGCGCTTAGATAAGTTTCCCTCCTTTCTTAAAAATTGCATTTGGATTAGTGTAACTATTACTGACATGGATAAATTCCTATAAAGAAGTTTTGCTATTTGCAGAAGGGGAGAGCCTGATAAGAAAATAAAATTAATTTAATATATTGAAGATTTGTTTGTTGTTCAGGCTCACTATTGTTGAAAAAGATGGCGAGAAGAACCCCTTGTGCTTGCTGTGTTTGTCTGTTTTATCTTCAGAGAATATGAAACCAAACAAGCTGAAGCAACACCTGGAATCAAAACACAGCCAATTTCAGGAAAACCATGTGATTTCTTAAAGAAAAAATTGGAAGAATATTCTAAACAGACCAAATCAATGATAAAAATCCTACCAAAAGATTTTTGGCATCATCAAATTTTGGTATATGATTGCAAAATGTAAGAAGCCTTATTCTGTTAGAGAGACATTCGTTTTGCCAGCTGCTGTTGAAAATACTGAAATAATGTTTGACATCTAGCATCTACAGATCTAGTCTGAAAGATCCCTCTGGCAGCCAACAGTG
Source organism: Timema douglasi (assembly GCA_901482245.1). Taxonomy (NCBI): domain Eukaryota; kingdom Metazoa; phylum Arthropoda; class Insecta; order Phasmatodea; family Timematidae; genus Timema; species Timema douglasi. Next base: position 11,257 of record CABEEJ010004464.1, read on the forward strand.
GGAAGATAGGTACAGCTGCCCCATGGCTTCTTTGGTGCTGACTGACAGCTCACAGCTGACAGTTGACGGCTTTAAAAAGTTACCATACCAAATTACGTATCCCTACGCCAAACTAGATGATCTTCAAAAACATGTGTTTAGCATCTGTCACTTTTGACAGTTAAAATTTAGGTATATACTTAAATGTTGACTGTCAGAAGTCAGCTGTGAGCTGTCAGTGAGCACCAAAGAAACCATGGGGCTACTGTACTTGACATGGCGCAAGACATACAGGAACAATTGCCTGAAGTTTGAAACTCAAAATTCGCATTACATGTTTACGAAGCCACTGACTCATTGAAGGATGCCCACCTTACAACCTATGTTTGTTACATCCATAACAGATCTGTCAAAGAGTACCTATTGTTCTGCAAGCCATTCCCGGGAAGAGCCAGTGCTGGGGGACTTTTCAAGATTCTAGATGATTTTTGACAGAATGAAAAGAAGTGGGAACATTGTGTTGGGGTGAGCACTGATAGTGCTTTTGCCATGTCTGGAGAAAGGAGTGGTTTGCAAGCTCTCGTGAAAAGAAAGGCTCTCACTGACATCTGGACTTGTATGAATCACTTGCATGAGAAAACGTGAGTACAGAACTAAGTGTTGTCATTAGTTTCATCATTAAAATAGTGAACTACATTAAGACAAGACAAACTGAATCACGTTTGTTTGCTGCTTTATAATAGTGAACAAGGGCTGATCACAGTGCTCTCTTATACTACTCTGTTGTACGCTAGTTGTTACGCGGGAAAGTGCTTGTAAGAGTGTTTGGAATAAAAGATTAAATTAATCTTTACCTCAAAGACAGTGACTACCCCAGGAATAAAAATGAGATCATTGATTACAGTTTCTTGTGAAAACTAGCGGTTCTTGATGGTATGTTTGAAAGGCTTAATATTTTAAACGAGTCAATGCAGGGGCCTGAACCGAACATTTTCATTAGAAATGACAAGTGAACACTTTTATTGGGAAACTGGATCTATGGCTGGTGAATGTTGAAGAAAGTTTCCTTGACATGTTCCCTAGACTGAACAAAACTCTTGAAGAACAAGACAATGTGTGATTTTAACACTTTAAAAAAAATCACTAATCACCTCAATTTGCTAAAATTAGGATTTAACAAATATTTTAAGGAATCCATTGATGTCAGTCAAAATTAATGGGTGCAAAATCCTTTTTTCTGTGGAAGCAAGAAAGAGGCTGCCAATAAGTGAGCATTAAAAACTGATAGACCTGTCCTCAGATCGCACAACTGGAGACAATTTTAAGACGTGTGAGCTCACATAGTCTTGGCTTCAAGCTGAAAGTGAGTACCCAACAATAAGTGCAAAAACTGTAGCAGTTCACCTGCCGTTTTCCATGTCCGTTCCTTGTGAAACTGTATTTTCTGCTTTGGCTGCCATTAAGACTAAATATAAGAATTGGCATAATGTAAAGCTGGATATCAGATTGGCTTTCATACATTAGAGCCAAGATTAAACAAATGATGTGCATTAATGCAGGCTCAAAAATACCACTAACTTTACAGCTGATGTTTAGTTTATTTTGACTTTTTTTTAGTGCCATACACACCCATTTAAAATGCACACTTATAATTTTCATTATTATTATTTAATCATTGTTGATTAAAAGTGAGGGGTAGTTTCATAATAACTATACATTCATATTATAACAAATCTAGGATCCAAACGCAAGGGGTCGTGGTGATCTCAAGAGGCAAAAATTGGGGTCGCACTCCTAAAAATATTGGAAACCACTGGAGTTCATCAAGGCTAGTTCTTCTAGTCATCACCCCATCACCTCACTTTTGAAAAAAAAAAAAAATCTGTTTACTGCCCATTTTTTCGGCATCCAGCAATAACTTTAAAAAAAAAACTCAGTCATTTCAACCATTTAATGCTGTGCCAATAATATTTGATGATTATACTGGATAACGTGAGATTGACATCAAGAGCTGTTAGCTTACAAAATAAATTAACAAAATACTGACCAAGAGGAGCGATTATGATTCAGTAGAGATATGCAAGTTTTTAAAATAATCTATATTTATGAAATTTTGAATTATAAACTGTCCAGGAGGGCTATAATTCTTACAAAACAATTTACTTTAAGTCATTCTTTTTCTACATTAGCAGTTTTTAAAATGACTAACAAAGTTTGAATGTTTTTTAGTTGGGTTAGTAAAAATACAATATTATAATATGATTTGTATTATTTTAGTTTAATAATGTACTAATAAAAATATTTACCTTTGTCCTTTAGTTCAGCCACAATCATCTTCCATGCCAAGCCTGTTAACATTCATTTTGCTATTGTCTTTAGCTTAAATAATTCCATAAACAAGGATGTTTTCCTTCTAATTCTATAAATGAAACTAGAAACAATGGTTTAGCCATCTTGCCTTTGTGAGCCATCATACAATACTGGTCGTGAAAAGACATGCACTGCTTATCTTGTGATATAAATATATTAATACAGATATTCTAGTTGTACTGGTGTGCAGTAATTTAAAATAATTCATACTTTTTACAAGCACAAACAGAATCTAATCTTATAAGATATTTACCACATAAATATTCCAAGTATTTAATCTTACCATTTCTACGGCTCTGATGTGTTTCCCGCCATACATACCAACACTATTTTGTTCACTGTCCAAGAATGGCCAAGAAGAGAATAATTCCTTCCATGGCTGTATAATATAAAGCTTACACTAGATATTGGTTGATCATCAAAAAGTATCTTATACTTAAACAACTTCTATTTATTTCCTGTGTTCTATATGACCACCCATATTTGGTCTGTTGGACCAAAGTTTGATCACGAGGGTGGTGTGCATAGTTTGATTCCCAAAGTTTATTTTTTTGACGCTTTTAAAAATATTTAATTTTTGGAAGTTCGTTGCCTGTGACCTGTCTGTCACCTGGATGTCAGAAGAATTCCTGTCACTTTGTTATGCTGCTCATCTGCATTATAATGCAAATACTATGTAATTTCACTGTTTTAGTCATGATTCAATATATTTAATTACACTCTGTGTTCATTAGCAGTAACTTGCCTTCTGTTAGATAGTATCCTCCGCTAGTTTCTAATTGTATGAATTGTATTAAAACTAATGGCACTCATCAACACATGACGCTGCAGAAGGGGCTACATCCTATGCTGTATGTCCGGGCCATCACCCAGGCCCTGGGGCGGGTGATGTTTATGAACACAGCTGATTTATACTAGCCTCGAGGGGATTGATCCGGGGACCACAGGAGAAGTCCTGTCAAGATCGGTGAACCAGCCGCCACTACATATCCCTTTGACGTTACAATTAATCAGAGGAGATCTCTTTAGGTAACGCTTCCCACATACCCAGATCAGCTGGAGTCGAACCCATGATATGGCCCCGGAACTCCAGTGTCGCATGACCTGGCCATCTTTCTCCCCCATATCCAAACACGCTAGAGGGTAAAGTCCAGCTGAGAGGGGCCAATCATGACAAAACTAAATACAGCTCTACTAAAACACACGCTTGCTTGGTGGTGCATCTGCCCCCACACTGCTCTCGAAGCAGTGTGGACGCAAACACAATGTAGAGATGCTGGACGCGCACTCTGGTCACCAGTCACAGTCGCCTTGAAGGAACTGGCCGCATAACAAACTATGGAAACCAGCCGATGGAATCGTACCTTAACATAATATACTACACTGATGCAAGATCAAAAGCTACTCTCAATGGAGCATGCATGGCGCATAACCACTACATACATTTAAATCATTATGATAGTTTTAATGTTATTTATCTCTAACTTTTGAATCAGAATACTAATAGACCACCACAATATTGTATTTCATCTTTGGCCATTTAACTTTACATATGGTAATTTTTAAGTTAAAATCAACATAATTTTCACAACTGTCATACGATCATTCAAAAAATTATTAGATCATCAACATTATTTAAATTATCCACCACCATTTTTATTAAAACAGGTTTTGAGTGCTTGACTGTAGTGTACCTAACTCTATTTATTGGACAACATTATTGGAACATGCAAACATGAACCTATCATACACTAAGCATGACTTACTTTATGACATAACCCAAAAGTTCATTGCTGCACTTAAAGGTCCCCCACCTATCCCTATCTTGAGCTAGTTCTATACAGTCCACCTCATTACACCCTATCTCTTTCAGGTCCATACTAATGTTATCCTAACATCTGCGTCTAGATCTTACCAATAGTCTTTTCCCATTGGGTTTGCCATTCAATATCCTGAACATGGATCTAGATTCTTCCATTCGTGCTGCAGGTCATGCCCACCATAATCATGAGATTTGATTATCCTAACAATAGCTTGTGATGAGTACTGGTTATGTAACTCATTATTTAACTTCCTCCACTCCTCAGTAGCCTCATCCCTTTTTGGACCAAATTTCTTCCTTAGAACCTTGTTTTTGAACACCCTAAATTCGTTTTTGTCATTTAAGGTAAGAGACAACGCTCCACACCCATAGATAACAACCAGTAAAATTATTGTTTTGTATATTATAAGTATTACCTTCCTTGAAATCAGGAGAGATGTCAACAACTTATTGACCAAGTAATAGGGTGCAGTTCCCATTTGTATTTGTTTTCTAATTTATACTCTAATTTTTATTGCTATTTAAAATTGTTACAAAATATTTAAACTCATTGACCATGTTAATTGATATGTTGGGTGACCTGGTGGTCTAGGGGTAAGGTGTCGGACTTCTGTGCTGGGGGTCCCGGGTTCAATCCTCGGTCCCGGCAAAGATTTATCTGATTACCAAACCCTTTCTTCACCTCTGACCAGACATCATGTGAATGTGGGGAATGCCAGGCCTCCACCGTGGTTCGGATTCCACGTTAAACTGTAGGTCCTCCATTTCATCTCACAATCACCCTACCATTACACATTAGCGTAAGTGCGTATAACCCGAACGGGTAGTAAGACGCGAAGCTAATAATAATAATAATAATAATAATAATAATAATAATAATAATAATAATAATTGATATGTTGCTCACAGTACTCTATAAATTATCGCCTATTATCGCTATTTATGCAAGATTAAATTGCCTTAAAGATTAAATTTAATAATTTTACAAAGCAAATCTTACACACCATAGTACTCAAATTAATACACCTCAATTAATAAATTCAGCACACTTATTTAGCTATTTATGCAAGATTAAATCGCCTTAAAGATTAAATTTAATAATTTTACAAAGCAAACCTATGTGATCATATACCTAACCTTTTCAGCGTTCACATCTAAGACTTATTTCCTTACCAGCCTCTAATAAAATGTCTGCATTTCTTGCAACAGCTTCCTCACTACTATACAACAAAGCTAAATCATCTGTGGATCCTAATGGCTTCATTGCTCCTTTTAATGCCAAGCTTTCCTTTCTCTCTGTATATATTGTTCTAGTTCTAGAAATGTAAAAATATTATTTAAAATGATTTTTTTTATCATCACGTCTTACTACCTGTTCGGGCTATACACCCATGTATTAATAACATCGTTGGTTTAAGGATTAGGATGGTTTTAATTGAGAGGAAGTGCACCCACATTTGCATGGGAGAGTGGAAAACCATTTAGGGGAAAAAACTTCAGTGCAGCCGACCAAGATTGAACCCCCATTTTCCCTGTCATCGGCAGTCTAGTCTCTTACGATAGTGACGCCTTAAACCATGCGGCCACCAAAGCAGATCTTTCAAAAATGAAACATTCTGGAATTTTAACGATGTTGCCAAAATTTACCACATTTAATATTTGTTACTAATTTGGATATTAGTTTCTTATCCATTTTAACTTAATGTCTTTTGTTTGTTTTCAGGAATCTGAAAGTGGAATTTACGTCAGCCTAAAGACATTTCTTGGGTTTGGTCGAGAATATGTGGAATTATATCACCAACAAACTGGTGATTCGGTGTTTCTGCATATTCGCCGTGAGAAGAAAGAGGTGAGCACTGTGATGTGAATTGATGAGATATTTATCATGTTCTGGGGCATTTAATAGAAAATAATCCAAAGTGAAAACCATTGGTTATAACCCACTCACTGTTTACTAAGTTGTTCAAGAAGAAGAAACAGTAAAATATTTATATTGCCTGCCATATTGTATTTGTAAGACAATCATCACCCTGCACAAAAATTCACATGCAAATATTTTTTTTAAATAGCCCAAAACCAATTTCCGAGAATAATGTTTTCTTTGTGATGAAAAAAAATAAAATACAACAGTATTTGTGTTGGTGAATTTAAAAAAATAGGGCCTACTTTACCTCTACATAATTTGAGTTTTAGCCAAATTCAAAATGCCATCATTCCTGTATGTATTAATAATGTAGCCCACTCTGATAGCAGCATAGTTTAAAGTGCTATACTCTCACAGTAGACTAGACAGAAGCGTATTTACACTATAGGCCCACTAGGCACGGGCCTAGGGAGGCGGCACATTTTGCATAACATTATTTTTTGTTATAATTATGTTTAAACTTATTGACTAACACTATAGAAATAGTTCAAGTTAATGTCAGAACGACAATATTTATTTTTAAATAACTGTAATTTTCAATCGCTTTGTAACTGACTTCAATCTTCCCTTCATAATGTTAACTCAAGTTACTGTAGGGCATGGTCATGCCTGATTATCTTTCGTAGAAATCTTTTCTCAAATACTAACTTCTGACCCCCAACACCTCTTCCTAAAGACCCTGGACCTTGAGAAAATTATTAGGGTGGACAGGGGTTGCATATTATAACTGTGCCTAGGGGTGCAAACATTTTAAATCCGCCACTGAGACTAGACTGCAGATGGTGGTAAGATTGAGGTCCAAATCTCAGTCAGATGTATTGAGGGTGTTTTTTACATAATGGTTTTCCACTATCTCTACACACAACCTCTTATAAATTCACCTTTCCTAATCCCTAACTCACTAGTGTAATTAATACATAAGCACATGGGTAGTAAGACATTGTTAAATAATAATAATAATAATAATAATAATAACAACGTAAATTCTTTATTAGGCTATTAACAAATTTTTATTTTTGAAATTGAGTCTTTTAAAGGTGTGTATACATCCAATATTACTGCACAGTATTAGCTAAAAAATCTTAAAATAAGTTTTATTGTACTAGCTGAAGTTGTTAGTAAGTCTGGGTTTGTATTAATATATAACACTTAGCTAATAGTAATTAGTGTATAGCATACAGTGCAACCCGCCTCGGTGGCGTAGTTGGCTAACGCGCTTGTCGTGTTGAGCTCGACTGCTGAGGACGGGGAGATCGAGATTCGAATCTCG
>CABEEJ010004464.1:18668-40602 GCA_901482245.1 Timema douglasi
ACTCTCCCTCCACGCAAATGCGGGTTCACTTCCTCTATTTCAACCTTCCCAATTCCTAATCCATTAGAGTAATTAATACTTAAAGCTTATAACCCGAACGGGTAGTAAGACATGTTGCTAAATATTATTATTATATCATACAGTGCACAATTCATAAGAAAAATACATGGTTTATAATGAGATGTAGTGTATAACACCTTACTTAAATCAATTGTCTTTTATTAATAGAATATAACCTTACTTCTTTTCACTTATGGATAATGTTTCTAACAATACTTTGAACATTGAAAGAGTTCATTTGAAAAACAAAATTTAATCAAACTGTATCTTTTGAAACTTGAATTTAACTAAATTTAAGTTTTGTTGGTAGGCCTACTATTGAAACAAATTAGATTTTTATTTGGTTCTGATTTTATTATTGCCATGAATATTATAGTAGCCATACAATATTTCTCCTTTATTTTCAATCATATAAACACTCATAGTCATTGAAGCTGAAACAAAGCAAATTTGTGAATAACAAATAAGAATGGCTATCAGGCATTTCAAATATGAAGATGAATACAAAAGCTTATTTGTGTCTGGTTGTATACTGTTATTTAATTGGCTATGTCCTCTACTCACATGCTCATTGGCTGATATGTCTTAAGTCCAATGATTATCTATACTACACTCCATGCTTAACTTAAGTATAAGAAGTTAAAGTTAAATCAACTTGATGCATTTTACACTATTCACTATGTATTGGTTATAAACGCTAAAATTGAAAATAATACGCTTCACCTTCTTGTGGCACTATGTGCTTTACACTTTTCGCTATAGTTATGTGCTATGCACAGATATAAATCCAGCCTTAGAGGACATACTAGGCCCTATCACTAAAATATGTGATTAAAAGCCCACTTCAATCTTGATTCAACAATGTGGGCTTACATTACTGTAGGAGAGCTTTTTAAAACAAATGGCTGACTTAGAACTTTATGAAAACAATGTGGAAATACACTTTTTTTTAACATTTGGAGACCCAAGCATATGTGTATAGCCTACCTACAAAACCCATCGGTGGTTATATTGACCTCTTTTTTTTAAACAATGTGCAATATGTTCCTTTTATCTAAACATATGTTTTAGAACATCATAACATACTTTAAGATGATGGCTGATGATTTATTTTCATTAACATGCATTAATGTATGTCAGTCGATAATTGGAATACACTTTGCAACAGTAGAACAACTCATTAGCTAATATTCTACCTTGTTTATTTTATCTGGTCTTGAAGATAATAATTATCAGGGTTGGGAAGTCAGTAAAAATGTACTGACTCTGGCTTCAAAATAATATACAGTGAAACCTGCCTTAAAAGGACCCTTTATTAAGTGGAAATTTGTCTTAAACGGGAATATTTTACGGTCCCATAACTTTAGGGCTGAAAAACATCCTAAATTCTTTCGACTAAACGAAAACGGTCTAATGCGGAAACTGAATTCAAAATAAGCCTTTATAAGGAAAATTTCCAATATTCCAGTAGACATCGTTTAGAATTTTGTTGGCATCCTATACATTCTACATAATTTTGTTTTCTCTAACACTTCTTTTATATTAAGAGGAGTTGAACTGTTAAATCAGATATATTTCCTTTCTCCTACTTAGTTCTTATGTTACCTTGCTTACAAAATTGTGAACTGTAATTTCCTATTGATTGTTATCTCTGTTCTTCCCAGTTTCCGCACTAATGACTTGTCAATCACCTTTGGAATTCATCATTTAACGGTACAGCACTGCCTGAATTAAAATTCACTTGTTTGTCCCTTCTGTACATTTTACGGGCTCTAAACCTGCATTTTTTTTACTCTAGTCTAGCAGTTGTCATTATGGCTTCAAAGAGAGTTGTGCTTGATCCAAACATGAAAGTAAAAGCTATTCATGCGAGTGAGCGAAATAAATTATCTGTTAAGCAGATCTTGAAGATGTTAAGTATCGATAAAACTCAAGTGTACGAGATTCTGAAGAAGAAAACGAAAATTTTGAAGCTGTGAGAAAACTGTGTTAATGGAAAAATAAAAAGAGAGCTTAAGAAAACTTCAAACAAAAACATTAATGAAATAGTGTGGGAGTGGTTTGTTAGTGTTAGGGCGAAAAATCACCATGTGTCGGGTCAAATGGTACAAGAATACTCTAAAAAGGTTGTTCAAAAACTGGGGAAAACTGATTTCAAAGCATCTAACAGATGGTTAAAGGGTTTTCGCAAAATACATTGGATAATTTTAAAGAACTTTATGAAGATTCGAGTGATGTAACTAGTGAAACTATTGAAAAGGTGGTTGCTATACTTCCCTCCATAATCGAGGGATATGAACCTGAAAACATAGTGAATAGTGACGAGACTGGTCTGTTATTCCGTGCGCTACTGAATAAATCGCTGTGTTTTAAAGGTGAAAAAGTTAGGGAGGAAAATTGTGCAAAAAAAGATTGATTGTTTTTATATGTGGTTTTATGTCAGGTGAAATGGAGAAACCCTTAGTTATCGGTAAGGCAGCAAATCCACGATGCTTCTGAAACATGGGCATATGGAAATTTCCCGTTGAGGGGAGAGCCAACATAAAGGTGTGGATGACATCACAGCCCATGGAGAAATGACTAACTGCTTTTAATGGCAGAGTGAAAAAGCAAAACCAGCATGTTTTGTGGTTTTTGGATAACGCCACATGCCACCCCCACATTGAAATTTCCAATGTGCAACTTTTTTGGTTCCCTACACACACCACAAGCCTTACTCAACCAATGGATCAGGGCACCATCCAGAATATTAAAGTGCACTATCGTAAATTATTAATGCAATATTTGCTCGCCAATATGAATTCCACATCTTCCGCCTCTGAGCTTGCAAGAACCGTCTCGGTTCTAGATGTGGTTATTTGAATGAGTCAAGCTGTAAAGAAGTTGTTGCCAGAAACTGTGACAAAGTGTTTTAAAAAAAGCAGAATTTTCTATGAGTGAAGTTACTGCTAGAATAGAAAATGAGAATGAACAGCAGGACTTACAAAACTGCATGAATGAAGCTGCTTTCAATAACTGCAATGCTGAAGACCACATCAACATAGACACTAATGTGCAAACTGAACTAGACACTATGGATAACCATGCCTTGGTTGAGAATTTTAAAGAGAGTTAGAAAGGTGCCTTACAACGGAATGATTATGATATACTCAGTGTGATTTCTGGGAAGTCAGACATCCAAGAGAGTAAATGGTTTGCAGAAAACCCTGCTTGACTACTGGAAAAAATAAAGACAAAGAGAGAAATATTTTTCTGTTCACTGTATGGTTTCCATATGTTCATTTATAGTGTGAATAATGAATACTGTATAATAATGAGTACGGTATTTTATTTTATGATTTTTATCCCAATTACTTGCATGTCCCTGGTTTAATTTTTATAGTACACCTTCATTAAACGGAAACCTGGCTTTAGCAGAAAAAATTCTTTGGCCCTTGCGATTCCGTTTAAGGCAGTTTTCACTATATTTTCATTTTATAGCCTACTCTTTTATTCTTTAAGTCAATATTTATAATTTCAGGGTGTCTACTTTGTCTTGAAAGTCACAAAAAAGTTACTAAATGAAAAAAAAAGTCCCTGAAAGTCACGAATTTTCAATATTCTGGCCATAAAGTTATGAAAATATTTTTGTTTGAATTTTTCGCGCTTCATAACAATGCAAACACGTCAAATGTCAAGCCACCCATTACCCATGATGCAATTCACTAACTGCAAGTAATCCGATTGTTTTCACCGTGATACATGGTCAAGGTTAATGTTCACCATCTAGTTAAAGTTTAATGTTGTGTGTGGGAGCATTATGCATATATATGCATTATATAATGTTCAGCCGATTAATGCCGAAGGAATTTTGTGGTAAAAAAAGGTCACCATAAAGTCACTAATTTTTATTTTTCCAACTTAGTAGACATCCTGAATTTGGATTGACAAATGTATTTAAATATAAATTCACATTGTCACATACAATTATAATGAAGTCATCTTTCTTGGAGCATTTTACTGTGGTAAATTTGTTATTACTAATTAATATACTTTATATTTATAAAAGAGTCAGAGTTGAGTCGAAGTCGGACAGTATAAAAATAGAGGAGTCTGAGTCTAAAGCTTGGCATGATGATGATGATAGCTGAAAATTGTTTTGTAAATTTTATATGTGAAAATGTTTTTATCTGTGACAAATAATTTCTTCTTTGATAAAACCACACATTTAGTGTTCCAACACAATACTCATTTTGTTAGTAGGCATACTATAACTGTCCACATGCAAGTTAATATGTATCAATTAAATTGCTTAAATTCCAGGCAGTATATTTTTTCATTACAAAAGCAGATAAAAGAAACAGTTATAAACAAAAACTTACAGTTAACACCAAACATAAATGGCCAACATTTCCTAATGCAGAGGAAGATAAATATCATAATGGCTATGGTTGCTTTCCGCACCAAATTTCTACCACATACAAAAATGCATACAAATTATTTTTTTCTTTGGTTCAGTTGCTCACTAACCACATTAGTTTCAAAACCTGCATTCTACATGTGCTCCTTTGAGTAGTGCTGGTATGTAAGTCAATACAACGTTCTCAATGTCTAAACAATTGATTCAACTAAAAAAAACTTAAAAAAAGTTTTCTAGGTTTTGAAATCCCCTTTGTAAGTGCACTGTGAGCTAGATCTCTTAAAGATTAAGACTAGTGATCAAAATATAATTTAGATCATCTCAACCTAAAATTCTACAAAGTGCAACTTAAAAAAATTGATATACTGAAAATATAATGGGGGAGGTGGGGGTTACAGCCCCTCCCACCCCCCCGTCTCACAGTTGTTAGCCCCCTCCATATATTGCCAGCTTGAGCTTAAACATTTGGTTAAGACTTTTCTTGTTTTCATTTTTAACTTTTATTTATGTTCTTTGTGTGTTTTAGTTTAAGTAAATAATATTATTTTTGAATATTTCTACGGTATCTCGGCTTGAAAATACTCTATAACCTATAGTCTATCAATACTATGGTATTCTTGAGTTAAGTGAGCCGTGATCTAATATAATTTCAATGTGTACCTGCACTGGTTGCAGGGGTAAAGGGGGTACTCATACAATAGGGATATATATTCACATCTCCCCCCAATATGAAATCCTAGCTACATCACTTCACCTTTCAAATGATTTTCTCAACACAGTGAGTTCAGCAATGACTCAAAACTAATGAGAGCAATAACTCCTAAGACCCACTTTGGTGGCCGCAGGTTCTAAAGTGTTACTTTCACATTAGACTAAACTGCTGAAGACAGGGAGATCGGTGTTCGATCATGGTTGGATGCACAGAGGTTTTTTTTTGTAAATGATTTTTTACTCTCCCACCACACAAATGTTGGTACACTTCCTTTAAATTCAACCTTCCTAATCTTTAACACATTTGTGTAACTAGTGCTTAGGCATATAACCCGAATGAGTAGTAAGGCGCTGTAACAAACATGACTCTCACACCTAATCAAATCTACTTCAGAAGATGGCTTGTTTCATTGAAAGGCCACCAAGAGCCGCTTTAGTTGCTCACCTGACATGGGAAGCTATTTAATTTATTTATTTCTTAAAGGGTTTGTTATTTATCTTAATTTATCTTTAAATGTGATCAATATTATAATGTTTTAAGTTCTAAGTTTTACTGACATAGTTATCTTAAATTCTTAATAACTGGTCTGAGCGTTGTATCGAGGAGCTTTGGAAAATATTTCTATGGTCTCGTGATTAATTCCCAAGACATTTATAGAGCTGTTATAAAGTAAATTAACCTCGACTATGTAAAAGGTATTGAGTTTGGTCAGTTTTGTTGACAGTAATTTCTGTTTATTTACAATCTTTCTCGTCCAATAAATGTATATTATTGTATTATGATTTGTTATATTTAAGGTGTTTTAAAGAACCTTTCGCCTTTTATAAATATACATTCATAGGTAGGCTAGTAAGTATTGTTGTAAAAAGACTTGCTATGATTAAGATGTTTTAAAGAACCTTTAGCCATTTATATAATGAATTAAAAGTTAGTGTATATTATGTCTATGACCATCTGGATTGAAGAAGACAGAAGGCAGTTTGAGGACTCCAGGAATAAAATGTATTTAAGAATGCAGTAATAATTTTTGGTGGACGTGAAAATCCACATTGACTTGATATTTTCTTTTTTTCGGTAATAGTAACACCGGCATTTTGGTGAAGAATATGTCTTGCCACTTATTAAAGGTATTTATATAGTGAACCCGCTGGGCTATCAACAACAAAACCAACAGTTTAGGTAAGCACTTACTGGCTTACCATATTTCCACCATTAGTGAAGAACATAACAAAGATTTATTCTTTTCAACTTGTCAACTTTTGTGGAGGGAGCAAGAAAGACTAAAGCACTTTACTCAGTGAACAGTTACTCCCCATTGAAAGGAGATTAACTCAAAAAGGCCAACTATCAAGTAATTAATGCACTTTTTACAAAATAACAAAGGGAATCCACGGTGCATGTTTAAAGTGTCACTTTTATATACACCTGGGGGATTGTAAATGATTTTGTTTAAATAACACCTAGCATGGTTTCGCCAGTCTTTAAAAATACCCTATTTATTAATCTTATAACTAATTATTGTACATTAACTAAAAACTTAACCAAATTGTATTCATTTAACATATTTTAATTTTATATTATTACATAAACTTTGCTATCTGTCATCAGGGAGACGATTTGTAAATTGTTTATATGAACCATTGTTTAGTTTTAAGAGGGTATGTCTTATTGTGTTATGCTTTGTATTTTATTATTGTATTATGTCACATGTCTCAAATTAACACTAGCACAGTTCACTAAAGTATCCAGGTTCTCAGAAAGTCTCATTATTTATTAATCCAACAATCTCTGAAATAATACCTTTACCCAAAAAGTCTCAGCCTAACAGTGTTGATGACTATCTACTCATAAGTATACTTCCCTCTCTGTCAAAAGGATTAGAGTTCTTGGTAAATGGTCAGATTCACAAATTTATCAATGAACATGGTCTATTATCTATATACCAATCAGGCTTCAGACCGGTCACAGCACTTGTACACCTTTAATTAATGTTACTGATGATATTAGACTTGCCAAGGACTGTCGGAAATTAACCATTTAATACTTCTGGATTTTGGTAAAGCTTTTAACAGTGTAGATTTTGACTTGATTTTAGATAAACCTAAATATTACTTTTGGGGGCCTGTAGACAAAGGCGTACTGCAGGGGTCTATTCTGGGACCACTATTATTCTCCCTATTTATAAATGATCTACCTTCTTCTCTGTCTTATTATAAGTGTCTACAATTATACCTGTCTGACAGTAGTATTAACTTATTTTAAACTGTTGATAGAATAAATGTGAATGGTCAATTAATAATGGTATAGTGATTAATCCCATTAAATCACAATCAATGATTATCAGGTCATATAGACTTTTGTCTAAAATAAATTGCTCTTTCATTTCAAGCATATTGTTAAATGATACTATAGTCCCTCTAACTTTGCATGCAAGGAATTGAGGCATAATAACAAATAACAAAAATTTGACTTGGGTGGAACATGTGACCGACATTTGTAAAAAAATCTACACTGCTATACACACTCTCAAAAGGCTTAAACATTGCTTACCATCTGAACTTAAAGCTCTGCTGGTACAAAGTCTGATACCGCCTCATTTTGATTACTGAGACAGTGTATACAATGGCCTAACAGAGGAACTATATAATCGACTTCAACGCTTACAAAACCAATGTGTCCGTTTCATTTACAATTTAAAATACTTCGACTACATGAGACCATACTTTAAAAAACTGGAATGGTTATGAGTAAAGGAGAGACGTTCATTTCACTCTCTTACTTTAGCTTTCAACATTCTTAACTCATCATCCCCGGAGTATCTCTAATCTCGTTCTCAGTTCATGAAAAACCAACATCGGCTTAATACAGGTGCTAGCAATTCCTCCGTTCTCTGTAGACCCTGACACAAACCAGGTCCTACTCTCACTCCTTCACTATAGCGACATCTAGGTAACAGAATGGGCTACCTACCAACACCAGGAACTTTACTTCCGCTAACTGCTTTAAAAATATTACTATATTCACTTATTAAAATAAGAAATTAACTTTGAGCTTTTGTGGTTTGTGGTTAGTCTAAAATGTATTTAAAATTGTCTAGTTTTTAAGATCTATTTTAGTAAGCTTTCTCTTTAAATTTAAAATATTCCTTAGTTATAATTTTTGTAACCTGGTTAAATGTAAGACAAGGTGAACTCCTTAACTTCGTTAGAACAAATAAAGACAATAAATAAATAAATCTCTGGTTGTGTTCCTGTACTATCTCCATTTTTAATTCTTGGGTTCTATGACACCTGGTGGTCCCGAAATCAGTGATTGTGTCTACCGGCGATCACTGAGTAGGGTGAACACTTTGACGATGTCACACAAAAATATAAATACAATCTCTGTATGCCCTGGTATCGGTCCACTCTAGTATAGGGTGTAGGTTAGGGTTTTTACAATGCAGTGATAAAAAAAAGTAATCACCCCAAGGTGGTAATCTCTTCGATACTGCCCAGAAAGCAAGACAATTTTCTTGAAACAGATGGGTGCGAAGCAAATATGTCCGGGGGCATTTGTCTTGGAGTGGTGAACACTGAAAATTTCCTTGACTCTATAATTAATTTAAACCAATAATATAGTACACTATATGATCAAATTTGATTTTAAAATGTATTTAAATAAATCTAAAACTCTAATGGAATCCCTAAGGTTACTTTAGCCTGTGTTGGATATAAATCTAAATAAAATCTCCCAAACCAAGGGAATTGATGTTAGCAGAGAGAGAAAAACGGGCTTGTAAATGTATCTTCAGGCTTGATTGAAGACTCAACACTAACACAGTATTGGCAACATATGTTTGTTTCAGATAGCTTCAGAGCATAAAGGGGATGGGCCAGAGAAAAAGATCACTCGTCTTGCCATTGGTGTGGAAGGAGGTTTTGATCCCGAGTCTGGAAAGAACAAATTTGAGTTTGAGGAGTCATACGCTGTTGTTATTTTACCCAATTTCATCACTTTACCATGGCCTGACTCGGAGTTTCCTGAAATTGTGAGTTATTTATTAAAGTCTGGTAGGCTACTATGTGGGTATGTGTGTGTGCATATGAATTATTTGTGGTTGGGTTAAATGTATTGTCACCATGTTTATGTTAAATTTATCTCTGGTTCTCATATTATATAATCCATGTGTATTTTGGCTCTAGCTTTTCTATTTCATTATTTGTGTGTGTTTATGTATATCATTCTGTTAAACATCATTGTAGTTTTATTGGCTTAGTGTAAGAAAAGACGGTGTAACACCCCCCCAGCATTTCCCACCAAAAGAAATGACAGACAGAGGTAGGCACAAGAGAGTTATAATTTATTGACAAAAACAAGATACAACTCATTGGGGGAGTGGCACATAGGAGTTATAGAAAGAGCCCGCAAGCCAGAAGGGCTGCGAAGCACAAGGGATACCACCAGGGCCTGAAGGGCCTTACAACAACAAAAGCAACAGGCGGCCCCTTGGAATCAGCCACCTTCAAAATGGCGTCTGCATAAAACGGCAACAAAAAACCCTAACAAATTGGTCTCCAGTTTACTAACAACATACCATACAAAAAGGGCCAATTGTCAATATGAGCCGAGGGACAATCCCTCCTCATGATTTTCAACATAGAGCGAGCCAACAGCTCACGCCCTAAATAATGGCACTAACCCTATGCTATTATTTTACATTTGTCTAAGTTTTAAATACACTCGAGAAAACCAAAAGTTTAAATGGCAAATAATACGTCCTTAGAGACGCAAGCCCTGGGCGGCCCGCGGCCCCGCAATTAATTAATATACAAAGATATACACTAGAAAAATATATACAAAGAACTAACCTAACTCTATCACCTAACATGGCGTCCAAACAATAATGGACTTTGCCGCCGACTGGCGGTTCCACATTTCTCTAACCTTGGCAAAAACAAGGCGGCAAATATAAATAATCCTCACATTAAAGATTTAAATATGCCAGAGGAGACCAGACGTCTATAAAGAAAGCCTAGCCATAAGGGCTGACGAAATGTATAGTTACAAAGTTCTTTGGTGATAGATATAAACAGAATTTTGAAAAGTAGAAGATTAAAGCCAAAATGGAATTTGGAACTTAGTGTCGAGCCTACAAAAGTTAGGCTGCTTACCCTCGAAAGCCCGGAGCGTAATCTGTGTCCTCTCTCTGGGCTCACGCCATTATATACAATCAGAGAAACCATGTGCTCTCAGAGCAAGGAACAAACACAAGGGGGAGGGGATATTTCTAGAATGATCTCGATAGCCAATGAGCGAGGTAAGCGCATTGAAAAATAGTCCGTGGAAGGATTATATCTGCATTGCGGCAGAACGGCGCGCGCATACTTGTAGTCACTGTCTTCCACTTTGGCGGAGTGGTGGGGGAGGGGGAGCTCAACCACACGCCCGGCGATGAGGTGAGAAGCTCCGGTTCAGTCGAATGTTGATGTTGTGACGACGAGCGTCTCCGGCGTGCATTGCAGTGGAGTCGGAACGAGTCAAGTTGGGCCGCCCTGGTGTGAGTTATCATTTCTTCTATGTTAGGTTGTGACTAGGTCACAACGGTAACCTTAGCTTTGCTATTAAAGTCTATTATTATTATTATTATTATTATTCTCATTCTTGTATCAACACCACACTACACCCTTGGATGTTGCTAATGCTATTAAAAAAATTGAGTTCTTCTAGATGTGCCGAGACAGATGGAATTATAAGTTTTATTATTAAAGGCTGTGCCAACATTTTTATCCCTTTGTTATCCTAAATCTTTAACATCAGCTTGTCAAATGAAACTTTTCCTCTTATATGAAAACAATCTGTTGTCATAACTCTTTATAAAAAAGGGGCAAAAACAAATGCTTTTAATTATAGACCAATTTTTCTCTTAAACACTTTCTCCAAAGTATTCGAGAAAATCTTACATGAGCATACTTTCCACCACCTTAAAAATAAACTTTCAGATAATCAACATGACTTTATAAAAAATAAATCCATTGTCACTAATTTAGTAGAATTTATTGGGCATGTTGCCCCTCAAGTCTCTGCCCAAGATCAGGTTGATACTATTTATTTTGGCCAATGTAAGGCATTTGACTTATGTCAGCATAGTACTATTCTCTCTAAACTTGGTAATTTTGGTCTTTCTCACTCATATGTAAATTGGTTCAGCAGTTATTTGCATGAAAGATCATTCACTATTAAAATTGATTCACACACTTCAAATACATTTTTAGCCCCTGTGGCATATCCCAGGGTTCTAATTTAGGTCCTCTTATCTTTAATGTGTTTATTGATGACATTGCTGAATATTTGAATTCATCTAGCTATTTACTCTTTGCTGATGTTGTAATATTATTTAAGATTATCAAATCTATTGAAGATTGTATAGATCTACAAAATGATGTAAATGGTATTCTACAATGGTCTTTAGAAAATGGAATGTCTAGTAATAAATCCAAGACCAAATCTATAGCTTTTAAAAGGAAAACTAATCCTTTCTTTTTTACTTATAAATTGGGCAATGAAAACATTGTTCTCACCCTTTATATTATTATCTTGGTGTTCTCCTGGATAACAAACTTTTCTCCCACTATCATGTTGACCATGTTATTTCCCATTCATTGAAATTACTTGGACTTATAAATTTATTACTTCATCATTTAAGGAAGTTGACTGTTTTTTATGTCTGAACTACACCCTGGTTAGATCTAAGTTAGAATATGCTACTGTTGCCATTATCTTAACTGACACTCTTAGGTTGTAAAACGTTCAAAGAAAATTTGTCGCTTCGTGCTATGATAAATTCTATACTAACCAGATTTTTTATGATCATGACAGAATTCGAAACCTCTTAGGGCTCCAAACTCTCTTCTTCCTTAGGGTTTATTGATGCCCGTTTTATTTTTAATATTTTCAATAGCAAAATTTCTTGCAAATTTGCCCTTGATCATGTAGGTGTTCATATCCCTTCTTGAGCTTCTTGTAATCCAAAATTATTTTTTCTCAATTACTCTTATAAGGTGAGCCCTATATATTGTTGTATCCATAGCGCCAATTCTAGATTTGTCGAATTCGACTTCTATCATAAGAGAAAAGCTAAACTTGCACAGTTAATTAAGGAACTCCCATATCATGTAGAGGTTCTCTCTATAATATTTAAATTTACAATATTCTGAAATATGTTTTGCATATTGTTACTGCTTTTAACTACTCTTTAGATATTTGTTATTATTGCTATTTTTTTATTCTTATCATCATTAATTACAATTTTTTTCATAACTAATCATCAGTATATCTAATTATTTAGCTATTACTGTTTTTCCTATTTTCTCTTGTAAGTATTATATATTTGTATGGTACTTGTGTACTTTTCAGTGCTGGCCTGTTATAGGTCTTACGACTGTGGGCCGGTGCTATAATAAAGGAAATAATAATAATAATAATTTTTATTATCTGGGACTGTGCTTTGCTTCATTCACACAACCTATTTACTAACTTGACTTGGTGTTGTGGATAAGACCACCGAGATGTCATACATACATACTTCCCTAACCGATGAAAGGATAGAAGGGCAAGGCCTACCCACTTACCAGAAAACTGTGGGCCTCAAAGTTCATAATTAACACATATAATTATGTAATTTTCAAGCTACATCGGGCTCCTTCAGCAAGGCAATTAACTTTGTATTCTCTTTGCTTGTTCGGTTGTAAAATCACATTCCTGGTGAGACACTACAACCAAGCTGGAGAGGGTTGCGCTGGGAGGGGATAGTTTGACTTCTGAAGCAGATCAATATTATATTCATTTTAGAAGAAAGCAAGGAGCTTAGTTGTAATATGTATATTTTAGTTGAAATTAATTTTGTAAAGTGTGTGTTTGATTTTGTCAAGTATGTTTATAAAAAGTTTATGTTCATATTTTTAGCCTATTTAAAAAAAATTAGAAATCATTCTTTAGAACTCTTAGGTCATTTTATAAATAATTTTTTGATCATCAAAATCAAGGCCTTGATTATAAAAAAAATGCTAACATCTAGTTATATTTGTATTTTCTACTATTCTATTATATTTATTTTTCCTCATATGTGCATAATTTTTTCAAAGATTCAATTTCAGGATTCAAAGGTAAAGTGGAGATTTAGATTTGTAAAACAAAGGATTTTACGCAATTCAAATGACAACACAAGTGCTAAGTTTATCTTTGGTTGGATGATTATGTTATACATTATTTGACATTATGTTGAGTGTACTTTTGATCTAAATAAGCCGAATACAAAGGCAGGACAAATAATTAGACTAGATAGACTCGCTTCAGTTCATAGTTTTCATTTTTATGACTAGCCTGCGTTGTGCTATTAACAGAATTTTGTGAAATATTTAATCTTACTCTTGTTATCTGGTTGTGTATAACAATCTTCTTCCAAAAAAACTTTTACATTTTAACACTCTTGACACCATGCCCATCGTTACGGTCAACCGTTCTTAAGAATTTCACCGAGCCCGTCAATTCCACAGGGTCTTGAATTTAAATCAACATAAAATCTTTGCTTGCATTTTCTACGGATTGCATTTCATTTCACATCTGGGTGTGGAGTTTTTATAACTTGAATAATCCTGCATTTCACCCTCCAAGTAGCTCAAGTTTAGTGATTCTTAGCCTGAAGAATGGCATGTGCTTCTGTTTCTTGTGTTCATACTGCATAAACAATGGCGAGGAGAAAAGGTTTATTTGATATTGAAACAACAGAAATAGTGAATTTAGCTGTTGAAATTGAAGATGAAATATAATAATTGGCAGAGTTAGTGATAAAATATAGAATCCAATGCTCTTGATGAAAGTGAACGCTATGTTATAGTAGGCCTATCTCGCAAACATCGACATGAAAATATTATTTTATTTTATAGGGCCTAAACATCTCTTCTATTAGGAATAATATGTTTGAATGGTAAGCACATTACATATAGGCTAGTGTACATTGTGATATTATCTCGCAGGTAGGCCTATGGTCAATAAAATATAATTTTATTATAAATTTATTGAAAAATCAAGTAGCATTTAGAGCTTGGATTATTATTATATGAAGCTATTCATTATGAGCCTATATGCACATTTTATTTTATAAAGCGACACCTATCACCTAAATCTTCATAACCAGCTGATTGTGTGAACTTATTTTTTATTATTTGTATGACTTTTTTTTTTTCGTTTTTGCCTTTTACACAATAGGCCTACTTTAACTTAGAACCCTAATAAGAGCACTTAACAAGATATTGCACTGAATTAAAATTATTCAGAATAAATAAGAATGTTACCCCAAACTGGTTTTTGAATTTTTTAAATCAAATGTGGTGCTGTGGAGATTTTTTTTTTAAATTCTTGGAACTTCTCGATTTCTGCAGTTAGGTACATAATCATGGTCCCATACCAAGGGTGTTAATTTTCCTTAGATAAAATTCTGCTGTCCTACTCATAAACAAAAAATGTTACTGGCTTGAAAGCCAAAAACATTATCAAAGAATCATTCACAGAAATCATGATACATATATTAAAAACAACTAATCAAATATACAAATAGTAAACACACCATTGACAACTATTTCGTTAATTAAACATTTAAAGTTAACATCTGAACTGTTCTCTACATCACTGAAGTTAGACTAACACAGAAACATCATCTGATTGGTAGTTTTTGGTTCCAACCCAATTTAAACAGCTAATGCTTATTATTATTGCCAACTTAAGGTGATGAAACAACTCAAAATATAATATAAAAGCTCTTTTGTCATTATTATTAAATTACTTTATTCTTTAAGTAAAAATGTGATTGTGCAAAGTTATTTTCACGCATAGCTGTGAAAAATCATATTCTAGTCTAATAATTGGTCCTGCCTCTGTAGCTATATTTTTTTAATAACTTACCACTTTAATCACTTATATACAGTAGATCTCTTTTAATAAGACTATATGTGACAGTAGAAGCTATCTTGAGATTAGTTTGAAATATTTAGTTTTGTCATGTTGTTTGTTTACATTCTGTTATTTGAATTATCTTGTTTTTTTATAGGTTGTAGGTGTGCAACTCGGTGAAAGCTGTGTTGGAGACACACTCTACTACACATATTTGTGATTGGTTGTAGGTGCGCAACTTGGTGAAAGCTGTGTTGGACACACACTCTACTACACATGTTTGTGATTGGTTTTAGGTGTGCAACTCGGTGAAAGCTGTGTTGAAGACACACTCTACTACACATGTTTGTGATTGGTTTTAGGTGTGCAACTCGGTGAAAGCTGTGTTGGAGACACACTCTACTACACATGTTTGTGATTGGTTTTAGGTGTGCAACTTGGTGAAAGCTGTGTTGGACACACACTCTACTACACATGTTTGTGATTGGTTTTAGGTGTGCAACTACGGTGAAAGCTGTGTTGGAGACACACACTCTACTACACATATTTGTGATTGGTTGCAGGTGTGCAACTCGGTGAAAGCTGTGTTGGAGACACACTATACTACATATGTTTGTGATTGGTTTTAGGTGTGCAACTTGGTGAAAGCTGTGTTGGACACACACTCTACTACACATGTTTGTGATTGGTTGCAGGTGTGCAACTCGGTGAAAGCTGTGTTGGAAGCTCAATCGGCGGCCAGACTCGCAGAACTAGAAGCTTTGGCTGGAACATGGGATGGAGAGGCAAGGATTATCACAAAGTGAGTCCAGAGTGAAAACGTGCCACCACAGGTTTTATAACGTTTACTCTATGAACATCAAACATTACCGGATTGAAAAGTAGTTTATTAAATGAGATATTAATATGAACTAAAAAACTAAATACATATCAGGCAAGAACATACTATAAACAGAACTACCAACATATGTATACAAATGTACCAGTATTAATAATAAATAAATGTTAAATTGCGATACCAACACTTCGCCTCAATTGATAGGAGGCAAATGTGTTAAACATGGATGAATCCTAATAGTGGGTGCTAGAAACAAGGGTGTGAAAGGAGGCTACTGTTGGGGACATGGAGAAATACATAATCTATTATGCATTCAATCCCAGCCACTTACATAGTTGTTTAAACTTAGTAACATTTAAGCTTTTGGTTAGGTTGATTCCCAGCTCCAGTAGTAGACTGCGTAGCCACAGGACATCAGTACAGGCATTGGCAAGTGAAATGAATTCTGCCTCACAGGTACTCAAGGCAATAGTGGGCTGCTTTCTAGTTGTCCAAATTACAGTTGAACCAAAAACTATCAGAAGAAATCCAGATGTTGACTTACGACTGAAATCGTTGGCCCAATCTGCATCAGCATATGCGATTAGGGGTGTCCCTTCTTCTTTAGAAAAGTGCAGAGCTAGGTGTGAAGTTCCTTGTAAATAGCGAAGAATGCGCTTCAGTGACTCCCAATGAGTGTTAGTTGCACAGCTTTGAAACCTGCTGAAATAATTGACAGAAAAACTTAGGTCAGGTCTGGTGCATAACATTAAGTGCATCAAACTGCCTATGAGCTCTCTGTATGGCTTGATGCCAATTATAGAGGTTGATCCTCCATCTTCAATAGGGGGTTTTGTCTCCATTGGTGTTTTAGCTATTTTGCAGTTTTCCATGTTAAATTTGCATAAAAGTCTTTTGATATAAGATGGTTGACTAAGATATATACCATCGTTTCTTTTTTCAATTTTTATTCCGAGGAAAAAGTGTAAGTTACCCAGATCTTTCATGTCAAATTTAGCTTGAAGTGCAGCTTTGATCTTCTCAAGAGGTTGTATATGAGTACTGCTGATGATCAAATCGTCAACAAAAATCAGTATGTAGATCTTGGTATCACCGACAACATGTAGGTACAGACATGGATCATTCTGCACTGGTTGAAAACCAAGTGATCTAAGAAAAGTGTCAAGGCACTTGTTCCATTCTCTGGGTGCCTGCTTGAGGCCATACAATGATTTCTTGAGCTTGCAAACAAGTTCTAAATTATTTGAAAAACCAGGGGGTTGTTGCATGTAAACTTCTTCGGACAAGGTTCCATGCAAAAATGCATTCTTCACATCCATCTGACATGCATGTAAATCTTCTCGATTAATGATGGCTATCATCATTCTCACAGTAGTCATACGTGCTACTGGGGCATAAGTCTCACTAAAATCGAAACCTTTCTTCTGTTGACAACCTTTAACCACCAACCTTGCCTTATAGCAATCTTTATTACCATCTTGATCTCTCTTGATGTTGAAGACCCAGCGACAGGAGATAGCTTTCCTACCAGGGGGTAGGGAAGTCAGTTCCCAGGTGTCATTTTTCTTGAGGGAATTCATTTCCTCTTCCATAGCTAGCCTCCAGTTCCTCTCGTCAGGTCTACCCTTGACATCATCAAAATCTTGAGGCAAATTGTCAAGAAAGCTTTCTGCATTCATAGCAAATGCTACATAATCTTGCAAATAGCTTGGTTTCATGCGTGGGCGTGAGCTACGACGAAGTTCACCTTCATCTGATAGTGGAGGCGTCTCTTTGTCCAACTCTTCATGACTCGCTTCGCCTGAAGGTAGGCTTCCTTCTGATGGAATGGTAACTGTTTCACAAAGTAGTGGTGCTCTCACTGCTGGGGATGTGGTCATATCTTCTCCACTCCAAGTGGCATTTTCATCAAAAAACACATCATATGCCAAAACAATCTTTCTCGTGATAGGGTTCCACATCCTATAACCATTGGGGCAATAGCCGACCATAATGCACTTTTGGGTACGATTGTTCAGTTTCCCTTTAAGTAGCTCATTAGGAATGCGCACATAGCCAACACAGCCAAAAACACGCAATTTTGACAAGTTTGGACGTTGACTATACCAGACCTCAGCAGGAGTTTTACAATCCAAAGCTACTGTTGGGCTTCATTTAACAATATATACTGCTGTCATCACAGCTTCTGAGCAGAGATCTTTCGAAACAATATATACTGCTGTCATCACAGCTTCTGACCAGAGATCTTTCAAAACATTTGCACTTAATAACATACACCGCACACACTCCATTAGTGTTCTATTCATGCGTTCACTTACTCCGTTTTGAGAGGGTGTATATCTAATAGTATATTCAAACTTTGAATTCAAAGTATTTTCTCATCTCTGAAGATAAGTATTCTCCACTTCAGTCACACCTGAAGCTTATTCTTTCATTAAAGTGAACAGTTACTAGGGCTTCATACTTCTTAAAACACTCAAATACCTCTGGTAAGTATATATCTCTTACCGTCATATGATGTAGGACTGATCGGACCCTTGAAATCACTGTGGACCAGCTGCAAGGGGCGCTTAGCCCCTGAGCGAGTTTTTACATGAGGCAATTTAGTCATCTTACCGTGGATACAGTGCTCACATGGAGATTTCGGGGTTATAAGTTTTTGTTTACACACACTGTTCATGCCATCAACCATTTCACTAAGAAACTTCAAACTGGTAATGCCAATATGTGCCAGTCGTTTATGCCATAGATTTGTACAATCTACCTCCGCAACATTGGCACGGGGATTTTGAACGGAAAAAGTCACTGAATACATTTTGCCAGAATCGGATGCAACTGCTACAAGTTTATCATGCTTGAAAAAAATTTTGCTACACCTTCTTCAAAAATTACCTTGCATCCATTGGAATCCAGTCGTCTGACTGATAAGAGGTTATGTTGTAGACCAGGCACGATAAAAATATTTCTCAGCTTGATCACATTGATTTTTCCATTCATCTCAAAAGACGCACAGAGATCACCAACTTCTGTCGCTTTTAAATTTTCACCTGATTTTGCGAGCTTGATATTCGCAGGACTTGGGAGATTATGAATATTAGTCAGAAGATGACAATAAGTAGCACAGATCATGTGTTCTGAAGCTCCTGAATCTAGATACCATGATGTAAACAAAACAGAATCCACTTCCAAGGACATGTTGGCTGACAAACTGAACTCTGCTTCAACTTCGGCGACTTGGGCTTTCCTTTCATTTTCACTCTGTTTCTTCTTAAGTTTACAGCATTCTGAGATCATATGTCCAAATTTTTTACAAAATTTGCACTGAAGTTAACTTCGCTGAGTGTTTTGAATAGGCCTAATTTGTTGATAAAAAGATTGAGACTGTTTCTTATGGGTCTGTGTAACTTTCCGATTTGCTTGGGTCATAAAGGAATGTGAGGTTATGACTTCTGCTGTTATACCCTCAGAAAATCGTTTATGTTCCTCCTATTCTTTACAAAGCTCAATGTCAATTTTTCGGCCAGAGTCTCAAGAGCAGTAACAACTACATTGTATTCGCTCGGCATGGTGATTAAAAAATGGCAGACAATATCTAATTCCTCTAATGTAGCACCCGTTGACCGTAATTCACGAATCAATTTATCAAATCTATTAAAATGTACCTCCAGAGTTTCACTTTATGGATCAAACTTCATCAATAAAAGACTTTTTCGTAAAAGTAACTGTTTAGCTATGCCTTTTCTTCCATAGCTAATCATAAGGGAAAGCCATATCTCAAATGCAGATTCTTTATCCTTGGCACATTCAAGAACGTTGTCTAAAAGTTTCTGGACTAATTAAGACTTGCATTTTCGATCTTTTTTCTTCCACTCCGCCAGTTCCTTTTGTCTTCTTATTCAATATTTCAGAACTATCAGCTTCATTGAAAATTACTTTCGTTCAGTAATCACTTTGAACTACTTCCAGCAAATTGAGTTCATCAAGCAGTGTTTCCATTCTAAACTTCCAGTTATTGAAGTTTGAACCATCAAATAATGGAACACGATACGTTTCTTCATCTGTCATGGTGGCTAATAAGGCTTCTTCTAGGCTAAATCTTCTAGAGGTCAATGTTAATGTTAATTCTCGATGCATACAGACAATAATAAATGTTTATTCATTTAAAAGGACTCTGGGCCCATAACCTGAAAACGTGCCACCACAGGTTTTATAACGTTTACTCTATGAACATCAAACATTACCGGATTGAAAGTAGTTTATTAAATGAGATATTAATATGAACTAAAAAACTAAATACATATCAGGCAAGAACATACTATAAACAGAACTACCAACATATGTATAAAAATGTACCAGTATTAATAATAAATAAATGTTAAATTGCTATACCAACACAGAGTACCAACGAGAATAATAAGATTTGTAATGAATTGGTGTTCAATTTAAAGTACAAAATTTGATGAAACAAAATGTGCTTTAATTAATCTCTTGAGCATGACACAAATGTAAGACTATTCAACACTTCCCAGGGGAATTGTTTATAGAATAAATTAGACTCGACCATGTGTGCTCTACTAAAATATTTTAAACATATCTAAAATTGATGACCCTACATCTCGGTTATGTATTCATATACTACTTTACTTCACATCTATTACTGTTTCCGGACTGTGGCCCGGGGCAGTTATTTATTCAAGCCATACATTTTCCCACTACCAGCTTGCTAAGCCAGTCATATCTTCGTATGCCTTATAATCTAACTTAAGACCAGGACAGGTACAACACCCAGTTCCCGGATGTTAATTCATCACTGTGAAAGGGTAAACCCTCATTTCACCAATGATACATTTTTCAGCCATGCCAGGAATCAAACCCAGGACTCAGCTCAGTAGACAGACCAACTGAGCTAAGGTATCGGAATCATGCACTACAAAATGGCTCAATATGTGTTTGTGATTTCTTTATTCATAATATGCAAGTATATTAAACCTTTTGTGGCCATATCATCTATTAAAAATCTAATCAATTAAAAAATACTTAATTTCCATCAAATTACTAATGTAGCGTAATTCTCTGTATCCATCCATTATTATTTTTGGGATCATAAACAAATTTAAACTACACTTTGTACTAGAGACAATTGACTACACTTTTTTTTTAAAATTTGAGTTATCATTATACTTAAAAGTAACTTTCCCAAATTCAATATTGTTATCGTTTTTTTCTTAACCTCTGATTTGTTCACATTAATTCTTAAATATTATATACAAATATAATGATATAGTGAAAATAAATATTTAAAAATATCAATTAGGAATGAGTCCTTGAATTCACGTTTTTTTTTTGTTTTTTTTTTTCAATTTTCCAACTGAAATTTGTTTTAGGGTTCTAATACTACTTATTGGTGGT
Source organism: Timema douglasi (assembly GCA_901482245.1). Classification (NCBI taxonomy): domain Eukaryota; kingdom Metazoa; phylum Arthropoda; class Insecta; order Phasmatodea; family Timematidae; genus Timema; species Timema douglasi. The sequence goes on from CABEEJ010004464.1 coordinate 40,014, forward strand.
TCAGAACCAATTATATATAGGATGAGCTTAACAACCAGACCCCAGACCAGTGATTTCCCAGGGTGTCTACCAATACTGAAAATATACTTGATTTTATTTTTGATACTGGAATAAACTGGAATTTTGAATCAGATACTGGAAAAATATCATTTACTTTGAGTGAAATGTTTGATTAAGCATTTTGAGACCCCTGATATTATTTGGACTACTGATAGTTCTATTTTGACCACCCCTCAATTATTCCCCCTCTGATTGATCTTGTTTGCCACACAATTAGTTGACCTTGTTGATGGCCTTGCAGTGAGGATGTTTGCCTCACTTGCTGACCTTTCTATTCTCAGTCTCTAAACTAAGCCCCCCAAACCTCCCTTTACATACTAGAGAAAGAAACAAATAACTGTTTTGACTACACTAGTAGCCAACCTCCGCACCCCAACAAACTTTTTTCCAGCAGTAACCAATATGAGTGATGAATTACTAGTAACTGCTCAAGTTCAAACAGCACTTCAAACTATTGGTGTACCTGCCTGACCTTGACATTCCAATGGCAAAGTTCAGTATTTGTTGTGTTCTCCACTTCACCCCCCTC
>CABEEJ010004464.1:41360-57271 GCA_901482245.1 Timema douglasi
TATTTTTAAAATAATGTTTTCCAATACTGATATTGTCCAGAAATTTCAAATTCATAAAGTGATATCAATAGTTACTTGAAGGAAGATTCTCAACAAGATCCTGAGTTACTGTAATTTGGAACTTGTTCTTTACACATTGTCCATGGTGCTCACAAAACAGCACATGCTAATTCTAGTTGGACTATTAACCAGTCTTTGCACTCAATATAATATTTGTTTAAAGATTTTCCAACAATACTTGCAGACTATCAAAGAATAACAGGATCATCTCTTTTCCCGATGAAGCTTTGTTCTATTAGATGGGTAGAAAACTCAAGGGTGTTAGAGAGAGAAATGTCAATGCTGCTTTATTTAAAACAGTATTTTTTATTCTAACACGCATCCTCCAAAATCTGATAATTTTCAAACATTAAGCAATTTTGTGAAGGATGAACTTCTGACATCAAAGTTGTGATCCGTGCTGTCAGTTTCACTTGAGTTGGTGCAATTTCTCACCGAACATCAGAGCAATCAACCTCTATTGCCATTTATGTTTGCAGATCTAGATAAACTACTTGAGCACTTGATGAACAGAGTTGTAAAATGTGATCTAATGAATTCAGCAAATACTTCCAAAAAATTGTTAGCCATTGATTTAAAGAAACAATCCAACATGAAATCACTCCCTACTGTAGATATTGGGTTCGCGGCATCAGCAGCTTTGAAAGGAATTAAAGACATCAAGATACTTCAGTTCAGAGGAGATTGTCAAAAATTCCTGGTAGATCTCTGCAACAAACTTTTACATAAGTGTCCTCCCTCCTACAAAACTGTCAAGGGTGCTAGTTGTCTCTCTCCCGCAGTCATGCTCAATCCATCTGTTAGGACCAATAGGATAACTTGTGCATTAGAAGTCCTACTAGACAAGAAACAACTATCTAGCGTGCAAGCTGATGTTGTAAAAAGAGACTACTTGGACTTTGTATCAAAGCAAGAAGTTATTGACTACCTTAAACAATTCACTTCAAGGGGTGACCAGCTTGATAAGTTCTTCATGAATATTGTTTCTAGAGTAAATGCATCCCAGGAACTACAATATTTCACTAAAAACCTTCTTGTTCTCTTCCATAGCAATGCATTCGGTGAGCGAAGTTTTTCTGTGAATAAAGAATGTCTGAATGAAAACCTACATGAGGACAGCCTTATTGCTCAACGTGTAACGTATGATGCAGTCAATGCAGCCGGGGGATTTCTAAATATGACAATTTCAAAAAAGATTATTCATGCTTTGAGGAATGTATCAGGAATAAGGAAAGAAGTGCTTGAAAAGAAGAAAAAGATTGAAGTAGACTTAAGTCAGAAAAGAAAAACAGCATCTTAAGAAATAAGAAAATTAGAAGTGAAAAGAAGAACAGTTTTGCAGAAAGCAAAGGAAGGGGTAGAAGTGAAAGAACATTAAATACAAAAATTGAAAAAGTTTTTTGGTTGAATGAATTTTAACTGTGTACATTCTAAAAAAATATTTTGTGTTTGGGTTTTATCATCTTAATTTTTAATAATATAAGGTAACTGCAATTATCTTTATTTCCAGGTAATTTTTATCAACATAATATTTGTTGGATATTTTTCATTGAAGAGAGTGTATCTTTATTACCATATATTTATCAAACAAATTCACCATCAAAAATATAACTTGTGGAACATATCGACTGTCAAGGGGTGGTGAGGATAGTAGTTAGTTTTTGAGGTAGACTAAACTCCCTGGCTGTAATCATTCTTTAAAGTCGCGCCACCAAGGCTGATTACTTGTACCTCTAAAGTTCTAAGAGTGAGGTGAAATGACTACCAATTTTGCCAAGAGAGGTATTTTCACATACCTTCCAGGGTTCTTTCACATGCCACATGGAACCGATGGCTTTACTTCCCCTTCGAAGGATGTTAAGCTATGCTTTTTTCCTCGCTCAAGAAAAAGCCTTCGGCATCTTTTGGGTTTGAACCCACAAACATGGGGTCCTGAGGCGAGCACTTTACCCCAAGACCACCGAGGTTGACGGTGGTATATGTCATTCAAAAAATGTAATGTGTATGTGTGTGTGTGTATGTGTATGTGTATGTGTATGCATGTGTATTAAAGATGGGTCGGATCCACCTTTTTTCAAATCTGAAACTTTATTTTGCCATCAATTCCCTAACTAAAATTTGAATTTTAGAAAATATTGTAAGCATAAGTGTTTAACTTTCCCAATAACTGGATTTTTTCCTTCACTTCTGATTTTGTTTGCATTAAATGATTTGTTTGTTAGGATTGTCCTATCATTATTTTGGTTTTAACCACAAGAAACTATTTAACTATTTTAATACCTTTTAAAAAATAACTCAAACTTAATACCTATTTAAAAAATATTATTATTATTATTATTATTATTATTATTATTATTTGAGTCTTGACTCCATGAATATTCCTTGTAGGTTCTAGGGTTCCATCCTTAGTATATACTAGAATATATATCCATCAATACACTTGATTCTTGATGTAAAAATGTTTAACTATGACAGACCTAGGGTTACCCTAACTTTCTATCATTTTATGATTTTGAAATAGGGATTGCTTGTCTCTAAGTACCTTTCATATATACTGGATTTATTAAAAAAATAAATACTGGAAATACAGGAAAATACACTGGAATTTCAAAACTTTAGTCAGGTAGACACCCTGTTTAACACATAACCCAATGCATTAATGGCTCATAAGAAAGAATGTTAACAATTATTTACTATTTGTATTTTCTATTATTTTATCATATTTATATTTTGATTAATGTTCATAATTTTTTCTAAAATTCAAATTTGAGATTCGGGATTCAATGGTAAATAAGAGATTCAGATTGATAAAATAATAGATTTTACCTGATTCAATAGAAAGTTTGTTATAACATTAAATCATACATTCAATAAAGGCATAAATAAACTGACTATGGTCAGGTTGAGTTTGTCCCATACATTATTTTGGGCTAAACAACCAATATAATACCTGTAAAACAAATTTCAATCCAAAATTTGAAAAAAAAGAGTATAAATTTTGTTGTTGTTTATCTTGAAATTTTTCATATATTATGAGATATCTATTTTGAGTGAAGTCCACAATGGCTTGATAACTGTAATCATTTATGTTCCATAATGTTCCTGCATTTATGCTGCGTAATGTTCCCATATACAAGTAAATCAATATTGAAAAAAGGAAACCGGATGTACACACAGAAACAACTCGTTTTGAGTGTCATACATTCATTTCAGATGCAATAAGTTGTTTACTCTTTCAGTAAACAAGGCGTCTACATATGTTTTTATTTGGTTTTGGTTTCCCGCCCCAATATTGTTAAAAATGTGGTACGAAAAAGATTTGTTAGTTGCTTATGTGTCTCATATTGTACTAAGTGGCTTGTTTTTGGGATCCCTAAAGCATTCATAGTTACTATAGATGTTCATTAGCATATTAAATAGATTGAAAATTACACCTGGACACGGGAAATATAACCCAGGACCTTTGGCTTAGCACGCCAATGCTTGCAAGTATCTGGAGAGTATCGTACAGGAGAATGGAAGGAATATAAGAGAGGAAGGCAAGCAGAGGCATTTTTCAGAAGTGTGAGAAGTCTCATTTGGAGCAGGGATGTGCCAGACAAGTGCAAGGAAGTGATCTACAATGCTTATTACCTAGCAATAGCGACAAAATTCGACAAGATGAGAAATGAGAGAGTAAGAGGAATAGTAAAGGAAGAGCTAGTTCAGGACAGGATAGAGAAGGCACGACTAAGGTGGTACGGCCCTGTGAGAAGAAGGGAGAGGGAAATAAGATAGTAAGAGGAATAGTAAAGGAAGAGCTAGTCCAGGACAGGATAGAGAAGGCATAACTAAGAGGGTATGGCCCTGTGAGAAGAGGGGAGAGGGAAATGAGAGAATAAGAGGAATAGTAAAGGAAGAACTAGTTCAGGACAGGATAGAGAAGGCATAACTAAGAGGGCACGGCCCTGTGAGAAGAAGGGAGAGGGAAAGGATGCTTAGGAGGATGTTGTATATGGAGGTGGGGGTAGGAGGCTGAGAGGAGTACCAAGGGACAGATGGCTGAGGAAAGGAGGCGGTGGAGAGGATTATGATCCAAATATACCCAGCTAGTACATAATAAATTTTAAAACTCAGGGGATTTTTTAAAGCACCTTTGGCCATCCTTAAAGTACATAAGGGAGGGTTTTGATTGTGTATTGGGGGTGGGGCGTGTCAGTATTCTATTAATTTTTCTAGCAAGGGTGATGTGGAAGGGTGGGTGGTTAGTATCAATCCTACGTAAAAAATTTTTTATCAATGTTCATATTGAAACAAACAATAATTGTTAGAAAATAAATATATTAATTAGTCTGTCAAATTTCACTTATGATGACGCCTAATTTTACTGCAATTAAAGTATTTTAAAATTTCACATCATTGCTTAGTTCTTATTTCTAAAAATAACTAAAGTGTTAAAAATTAAAATAATCTAATTTTCTAAATCTTAAAAAAAAGCATTTAAGCTCGAGATGGAGATGGTGGCAGAAAATCTTACAATCTCTTATGTAGGGGTGGTGGGGGCGGGAGAGTGATAATCATGAATAAAAAGTGAAGCCTTACATAATTTAAGAATGGTTCTGTACCTTAACTAAGTGACAGCACAGCATTCTAGTAACAATACCAAATAATTGTCCTTATTGTATATTTTCTTAGTTAATTTGTAGATGTTCTTTTATTTAGATGGAAGCCTGTCAGAAACTATAAAGATAGCTAAATAAAACCTGCTATCTTGTCATGAAAACATGAAAATCTCATACTTTTTTTTAGCCCCTTCACATAATTTTTTGTAGCTATTTATGCATACTTTACATTTAATATCGGTTAATAAAAAGTCACAATTAAAAAAATATTTTAAGTAGATTGAAATTTTATTTTGTAAGATAAAATATAATTATCTTTTAATAAAAAAACAAAAAAAGGTAAAGTTATGTTTCCATATTTGAATTGTGTGTTTGTTTGTCAGACATGCAAATAACCTAGTACAGCTGGACAATGGGAAGCGCATCCCTCCGAGTGGATGGAAGTGTGAGCGCTGTGACCTCACGCAGAACCTCTGGATGAATCTCACAGATGGTGCAGTGCTTTGTGGGCGCAAGTTTTTTGATGGCACCGGTGGCAACGAGCATGCCGCAGAATATTACCGCAATAAAGGTCACTTTTACATCACTGAACATTTATTCCAACTGCTACATTGTAATTGTTATTATTTTATAGTTCTAGTAACTTAGATTATCTCTTCAAATTGTTAATTTTGTTATGAGAATGTCACAAATAACCAAGTATAATTTTCCATTAACACTTGTAACATGTCTATTATGTTCTTTTATGGTGAAAATGTAAGCTTGAGTGCCCTAAGGCTGTCCAAGAGGATCATTTATTAAACTCAAAGAGCTGGGTTGAATCCACTATTTTATAAATCCGAATCTCCACTTTACCTTTGAATCTCAAATCATAATATGAATCTTGGAAAAAAAAAAATGAACTTAAGAAATATAAATAGAATAATATAAAATATGAATAGTAACCAAATGTTAACATTCTTTCTTATAATCCATTCCTTATAACATTCATACATTCAGTTAAGTGTTAATTTACTGATCTGGGGTCTGGTTGTTGAGTTAACCCTATAATTATAATTGATTTTGATCATCATTAAGCAGTTGTAGAGCTCAAAACCAAATTTCACTGGAAAAATTAAAAAAAAAAAAACTTGGGGATTTGAGTCTTGAATTTGATATTTTCTTGAATCCTCAAATCTCAAACATCCTTAAGGATTTGAGGGATTAAAAGTCCCATCCCCAGTTTTGAATAAAGTTTTAATAGGCAAGAAGTAAATGTTTTGAAGACCACAATAATCTGAAAGACCAATGCGGACTAAATGGATGAAAAAATAAAAATGAAAAATTTATTCATCCATATCTCTTACATTTAAATTCCTGTCCATTCCCTGGCGCGTGTTTGTCACAGTGATAGATATCTACGCGGTTCTGGCAGTCATTTTTCTACTCGTTTACTTTAATTAAACTCATATTTTTTATTTATTGCTTTATTCATGGTCATAGTATAATGTTGAATTGGTAGCCCCATCTATCAGCATCAATGTGAAGTACTTAGACTGGCTAAAAGTACGGTGGTTCATTGATAGATGGCATTATAGTAACTATCATATTCTGAAGATTGAAAAATGACACCTGGACACGGGAATCGAACCCGTGTCCAGGTGTCATTTTTCAATCTTCAGAATATGATAACTAGTGCGAGTAATCTTCACTAAAATGCATAAATAATAGCTTTGGCTATTTGATTCCTATTATAGTAACTAATTGCCTTGAAACGTTGATTCATGACCGCTCCAGGGAACATCTGGGTAAACAAAGTTCAACGCTCGTGCCAGGGAATGTTTGGGCAAACAAAGACATTCAACGTCCGTGCCAGGGGTTAATATATCAATCAAATTATTTTTGAAACATAATAGTTTATTTAAGAGTATACTGTATTTGCAGGATATCCACTGGCTGTGAAGCTAGGTACCATCACTAAAGAAGGAAAGGCTGATGTTTATAGTTATGATGAAGATGAGATGGTGGATGATCCTCATCTTATTCAACATCTGGCACACTTTGGCATCAACATGGCGCAGATGGAGAAGACAGACAAGTCCATGGTGGAGCTGGAACTTGATTTGAACCAAAAGTTTGGGGAATGGGCATCACTCCAGGAGGCAGGCAGTCAGTTGAAACCAGCGTATGGGCCGGGGTACACTGGCCTCATCAACCTCGGTAACTCTTGTTACTTAAACAGTGTCATGCAGGTAATCTTTACATTGCCAGCTTTTCAGAAGAGGTTTGTGGACAAAGCACCCGAAGTGTTTCTCGCACTGCCAGCAGAGCCACCAAGTGATTTTAATGTGCAGATGGCAAAGTTAGGTGTGGGCCTTTTATCGGGCAAGTACTCTAAACCGCCTCCTGAAGGTCAGGATGCCGCAACTTGTGATTCTCAGAGAGGCATCCCTCCAAGAATGTTCAAGACACTTATTGGGCGAGGTCATCCAGACTTCTCTACTAAGAGTCAGCAAGATGCACAGGAGTTCTTCTTGCACTTCATCAATGTGCTTGAGGTATGTTTTCACTAAACATAGTTTCTGCACCCTTTCCCTTCGTTAACCTGTAAGAGACCACTGTGTCTTGATTCTAAGGCACTACTCTCCCAATGACAGGAAGATCGAGGTTTGAATCTTGATCGAGTGTACTGAGAGGGTTTTTTCCAAAATGGTTTTCCACTCTCCCTCCATGCAAATGCAGGTACACTTCCTCTAAATAAAACCTTAATAGTTCCTAAAACCAGTATCGTAATTAGTACCCAAATGGGTAGTAAAACACGCTGCCAAAAAGAAATAGCCAGTTTGCTAAGTTGCTGATCCTAACAACATCCAAAGGCCAGATGCTGTGCACATTACTCTCCATGTTGTTTCTTTCTCCTCCCCTACACACACTACCTCCTTTTCTTTGTAGGTCTTAATATAAACAGTGAAATATTGGGAATAGATTTGAGAGTACTTGGAACATGACTGAACAAAACATTAACACATGATAACACACATCTCCCTCGCTCCCATATTTCATGGAACAAAATGCATGGGATATTTTTCACCCCACATGCGCCACCATCTTGTATACTAGTCTGTCAAGCTGGCAAGGGGAGTATGTTGGTTTAATCTGAACTTAGTTGGTTGTCATAGTTTTTTGTTGTATAATAGCAACATGTCAGTGCAAAATTGGATGAGAAACGCTGTAGGCCTACCTACTGCTGAGTTAGATGTTGAAAAACATATTATTTGTGCAGGAGAGGCCTGTGTAGTACAATTTTAATATTAAGGACTACCATAACAAAGTTTTCATCCAAATGTTTTTAAACATCGGAGGAGTTAGATATTTCTATCCCATTCCTCTTCTGCATTTAGCATCATTAACCACTCCAACAGTGGTGGTTGGTGGACTCAGGAGTTGGGCAAGCAGCCTTGAATTATTATTTTTTGCATTACATTCTTGGGAGCATAATTTAAGTCAAAATAAACTATAAATCATGAACTAATTTTAAGATGACCATTTTTGGAGTAGAGCAAAAAAATAATAATTTCATAAAAATAAGTTAACTTGAATCTATGGATTAAGACTTGATATTAAAATTATTGAAAGTAAGTTGTGGAAGATCAGTTTTAATAATCTCACTTTTAAAAGCAAAGTCTTGAAAAGTAGAAAAAGATTTCACTAATAATTTACCAACTACACCCTCCTCGTTACCCAGACACATATTTAAAATTAAACACCTTAATAAAACAAATTATGACACGTACAAGAACTGCCATTAAATACAACTAAAGTATAATTATTGACACTGTGCATGCTCCAACATTAACAATGGGCACCAGGTGGATATTTACAGTTATTCTTTCATTCCACGGTAGGAAGAGGCAGTTTAAACATTGCTTTTATTCTACCTCTACTGATTGTATAGGAGACCTATGACACGCACATGTGCCTTAGCTTCTTTCCCTCCCTTTCCACCTTCATGCCATTTGAAGGTCATAGAGGCACAGTTGAGAATGACTTTAGTAAGCTATTGTGGGTTTCGTGGAGAGGACAACTCCACAGAAACACTTGAAAAATAAAAAAGCTTAAATAAAGAGGCTGCCAGAATATATTATCTTTGGGATTTTAAAAATATTTAAGTTATTTTAATTCATTTAATAGAATAATTATTTTGCTGAAAGTAGGCAAGTAGTGCTTTCATTGCTTACATGGGCCGACCACCACTGGACTCCCACAACAACAAAGCTACTTCCTCAAAACTTTCCTCCATCATGTTTCATGATCAAAACTACCTTCACACAAATGTTTTCCATGACACAAAAACATTTCTGTTCCATTATGTTTTAACAAATAATGTGTGATGCAGTGTGCACCCAGCCTTATTCAAACCTAATTTGTATTCAATTACCTAAAGACAATATTTCCTCTTTCTGAAACATAAAATTCTGTGTTTTTATCTAGTTATTCAATGCATTATGTTTAGCGTAACAGCCGGCACCAAACCAACCCGGCTGATTGTTTCAAGTTCCGAGTGGAAGATCGTTTTCAGTGCTGCAAATCCAAAAAGGTGAAGTATACCTACAGGACAGAATACAGCCTGCCCCTCCCAATACCTTTAGAAGCTGCTATTAACAAAGAAGAGGTTACAGCTTTTGAGACAAGAAAAACAGAGTTGAAGGCCAAGGGTCTAAGGATGTGAGTTAACTCTCTTTAGTCCTAGCATATAGCTTTTGAACCTGCGGGTGTAGACAAATATTAGTACTCCTTATTCGATAGTCATCTTTAGTCTGTTAATTTAGGATGGATGTAATATCGTTGAAAACCTTTACTGGCACCAAAGTGTATTAATAAAATAAAACCAAAATCTTGCAAAACCGTTGTTCCAATTTTGCAAAGATTTCCACAGTAGAACACTACTCAAACATTTTTGTGACTGAAACTTCAGCAAAAAGGAATTTCCTTCATTCCCTTAATATTTTTGATGAAATATTATTTGTTAATTAGGTTTAATGCAATTAAAAATACTATCGTAAATTATTCTTAAATGCACTAAATTACATTATCCAGAAGTATACAAGGTGAAGGAATGAACTATCTAATTAGTTCACTGTATGTTGAAGAGGTTTGTCATTTGATAAATAATTTTAATCTCAGTTTTTAATTCTATTACCTATATAAAATATAACAAACAATACCATGGTTAGAGCCAAAATACAACGATACACTAGAGACAAAGATAAATAGTACAAGAGAATGATTACAACACATTACACTTCACTGTTTCACTATGAGCTTTAGTATTCATACATACAGCACAGTTGGGGTATCATTAATATACATTAGGTGGGTTTTGACTTTTAAGTCTATTGACTCCAACATTATAAAACTCAGCTCTATTTAAAATCTATTTATAGGAGCTTCTATGGTAATTGAAAGAGTTGACCTAAAATACTGTTCAAATTTGATAAATTGTTAGATACATGTTGGGATATTACATCAAACAGTTCCTTTGACAAAAGCAAAGGCAGTAAGAATGAATGTAAGAATTATAGGGCATTTAATTTGTTTAGTATTCCACTAAAAAATTTTTGGGAGTGATTTAATTGACAGGGTACATGAAAAAAACTGCGGACAAGATTTGGGGTGTGAAATCTAGTTTCTTGCTAGGTAGAAGTTTCATTGACTAGATATTTGCATTGCAGCAAGTAATTGAGAAATGTATGGAAATAAGGAACAAAGTTTACTGTATATTTGTTGTTCTGAAGAAAATGTAAGCTCGGGTGAATATGAATATGTTATGGAATGTTCTTAGAGAGTATGGTGTGGATGCATCGTTAGTAATTGCAATTATGGTGGTGTATCATGCAAGTAAGGGGTGTGTTAGTGTGGATGGAGCTTTGAGCGAATGGTTTGGCATTGAACAGGGTATTAGACAAGGTTGTGCTATGTCTCAATGGTTGTTTAATGTATTCATTTATAAGTTTATGAGGGATGCTTGTGAGGATGCAGTAGGTGTTATTGTTGTTGTATTTATTAGCACCCTTTCGGGTTGTATGCACTTACGCTAATATGTAATGGTAGGGTAATTGTGAGATGAAATGGAGGGCCTACAGTTTAACATGGGATCTGAACCACGGTGGAGGCCTGGCGTTCCCCACATTCACTAGTTGTGATTAATACACGTCTTGTCAGAGGTAAAGGAAGAGTTTGGCAATCATATAAATCTGTGCCGGGGCCGAGGATTGAACTCTGGACCCCCACCACAGAAGTCTGACCCCCAGACTGCCAGGTCACCTTGATCATTATATAAATGTTTCCAAAACTAAGGTGATAGTGATAAGGATAGATCAGGAAATAATTGTCAGCTTAGTATAAATTGAAAACTGTTAGAACAATTGAATGATTAGGTGTATCTAGGCAGAATGTTCTGTAAAAAATAAAAATGGAAGGATAGATGGTGAACTCAACAAACAGGTGAATGCATCTTGAAGAATAGTTGGATGTATGTGGACTATTGCAAAGAATGAAGTAGAATCAAAAGAGGCAAAGATGTCAGTATATAGAAATGTGTTGACACTAACATTGTTTTATGGATGAGAAGTGTGAGTTTGTCGAGAGAAACATAAGACTAAGGTGAATACAGTAAGAATTAGATATCTAAGAAATCTGTATGAAAAAACTCGAATGAAGAGAGTCACTAATAAATGGGTGCTGAAGGAGGGCAGTTTATGCTGGTTTGGGTATGTTGAGAAAATGAGTGTGGCTCGAGTGACGAAGCAAATATATGTAGGTAGAGTGTGTGGATCAAAAAGGAGTAGGCCATGTAAGACGTGGCTAAATGTTGTAGGCAAATATCTGAAAAAGTAAAATATTAAGAGTTTTAACAATAAAAGAGCATGTATGACTCGGTGTATGGATGTTGTTGAAGTGAAGGGACTATACAAGGATAGGGAAGTATAGAAAAAGTTATGGAGGATGGATTAAATACGGATTTGCTGTTTTTTTAGCTATTAGCACAGTGTCTAACCTAACCCATAAGGGAACGCCATGATTAGGTATATGTGTGTTTGTGTTTTTTTAAATGTTAGTTGTATTTTTAGAAAAGGGAAAGAAATATATAGTTTTGTAATGCAACTTGAATAAAATATAGCTATGTAAATTTATATATGATTAATATTAAGGTAATGCACAAGCATTCTCTTGAAAAAGGATAGAAGACCATTAGAATAATCAAAATTTGTACCCAAATAGGTTTCAAAAATCCAGGATTAAAAATTATTATATATTCCTATATCCCACATTTCAAGTAGTATTTAAATATATTTATTTTAAAGTATTTCTTAACATTTTATATTATATTTGGAAAAAAGGTATAGGAAAGTTGGATAGAAACATATAAAAGGGACTAACACAACATGGCGTTTACAATGAAAAGAAGACCACATTTCACACTTTAAACTGCTGTCAATGGACAAAGAGGTAATGGTTGCCTCTTAAAGAAAATTGATCATCACCGCCCAATCCCCAGACCTAGGTTTCATTCTATCGAAACTCATCAGGGAGGAGTGTAAAACACGCAATGTAACTTCCTAAAAAAGGAAACCCCAAAGAAAACATAAAGGACAAACACAGGAAAAGGACATTGGATGTGAATATATATAATCGTTTTATAGTAATAACTCTGTCCAATACGATGTTAAGCTGGAGTCTACGAGAAGTCCACTCACGAAAGTTGCAACATCTCATAAATAAGCTATTACCCAGTCTATGAATTTTAGTCGCCAGAATGGTATACAATGTGTCGTGTACTTTGTTCTTTAACTATGAAGGTCTGTGGTGTCACATGCTATCACGAGTCTCTGGTGTTAACAAAGATTAATTCAGCTCTGAGTGAAAGATGTGTTGTGATTCCAGTTCTCCTTAAAATGCTATTCTATTTCAAAATTCAAATTCAAACAAACCCTTAAATATGATTTTCATGTAATTTTACTTTACATCCATTAATGTTTCCAGCCTGTGGTCTGGGTCAGTTTTTTATCCAAGCAATATATTTTCCGCTTCCTACTGGCTAGGCTTGTCGTAGCTTCTTAAGCCATGCAATTTTGTTCTTTAAAATTAGCCCAAGTGAATAATATAAATAGTTCTCATGAAGAATTAACATTAGATCAAGATATAAAATGGTGTCAGCTCCGAAAAGATGACATTTTATATTCTACTTTCATCTTTTCACAAGAATCTTTTAAGAAATATGTTTAGTAAAAATGCATTCAAATAAAGTAATTTTAAATTTAAAAAAAGCTTGAAAGTTTAGTTGACATAACAACATACATAATAACTTAGAGCTATTGCTGTGTCTATCCTAAATAAAAATTATAATTCACTGGTAGCTCCAGTTAAGCTTGTTGACGCATTTAGTTGAGATTCATAACAAAATTCATTTTCATTGTAAGAGGAATTATATTCCATTCACGGTAGGAGTTACTCTCTGAAAGGTCTTTTTTCCTACCAAGATCCTACTATATAATAGATTTCTGGTAGGGAAAAAGGCCTTTCAGAAAACAATTCCTACGGTGAACGGACTTTATGTGTATTGTGATTAATTTCTAAATATAAACTCTATTGTTATTTCAATCAGCAATGTGAATATATTATTAAAGGGGATATTTTAAAAGTGTGGGTGGATAAAAAATGTCTTGCTAAGTAATTTTAAACCACACATCTTATAAGAGTATTGATCGGTGTGTTTGCCAAACATTACAAAAACTGATTATAATGCTGATTGGTACCAGCGAATAGGGATGGAACAAAGTAACAGTAACAGTTGCAACAGCACACACAACCAATAGCAGTGCTAGTCTGTGAATTAAGAAATTAACTGCGTTCAATATTATTTCATGTTTCATCCAGTCACACTAGTCGCTCACCACTGATGCTGATTATTGTTAGAATGTGATTAGATATAGTGTTTAGTTGATGTAGTAAAAAAAAAAGCTACAATGTCACAAGGTTAAATAAATTAGTACAAAAAATAGTATATTCTGAAGCATAAAATGTAACGTTGATTAGTTCATTTTAAATGTAACTGATGATTAAATTGGTTTTGTTTCATTATTTTGGCAGGAAAGGTTTTTAAAATTACATTTGTTTTACAATATCAGTTATGCTATGCATTCTGATGCAACAGAGCACATTAGTCAAAACTTAAAACAGGCGACAACACAGACAGCTACTACCAGTCTGCTACTAACTGTTGCAGGCGCAACTGATTCAGTAGAACATCGACCACTAATCTATTGTCTATCCCTTCACCCTGCTCTTGTTTTCTTTTATCATATTTTCTAAGGCTGTGCAAAGTCCATTTTTTCAATTCGAAGCGAACTCAAGTTGAATGAATGAAATGTTATCGAAGTTTGAATATTTTTTGTTACTTGTTTTATGATTGAAAAAATATTTTATTTGTGGTTATTTTATGCACTAAAATCAATTGGAGTTATTTTTATGGCACAATTGTTTGTAATATTTTATTTTAATATGAATAGTTAAGTTACTATCACAATTTAGAATTTAATTACTTAATTTTTTTTTCCAATATGAATATTAATTTGTAACGTGTTCAATAGTTCAGATTTGTATTAATTTACTATAATAATATTTAATATTTAGCACCGCATCTTACTACCCGTTCAGGTTATACGCTTTACGTACTAATTACTCTAATGGATTAGGAATTGGGAAGGTTGAATTAGAGGAAAGGTTGAATTAGAGGAAGTGAACCCGCATTTGCGTGGAGGAAGAGTGGAAAACCATTTAGGAAAAATCACCCCCAGTTCACCCGACCAAGATTCGAACCTCGATCTCCGCGTCCTCAGCAGTCGAGCTCAACACAACAAGCGCATTTGCAAACTACGCCACCAAGGCGGGTAATTTACTATAAATTGAGTATTTTATTTCTCAATATTTTTATTGGTAAAGCTTCTTGGTTGTTGAAGCCAGAATATTTTTTGAAGCCGAGTCGAAGTTTCAAAGCTTGGCCCACCCTTAATATTCCCTTATGTTTTGTATTGTGTAATTATAATATTAATATTAGCTACACAAGTGAACATTTGTGGTGCAGGGACCTGGACCATGTGGTGCGACCGAGAGTGAAATTGTTCTCTTGCCTCGATTCATTCTCCCAGTCGGAGATTGTGGAGCAATTCTACAGTACAGCCATAAATGCCAAGACCACAGCCCGCAAGTAGGAATTACTTTCTACTCTAAAACATTATCTCTTATTCCTATTTTTTGTTTTTCTATCATTTGTAACTTTTTTTAGCACCATATTTTATGAGGTCTACTCGTTCAGGTTATACACATAATATGTACCAATTATGCTTAAATGATAATTTTGAGAAAGGTTTTGAATTTAGAGGAAATGAAACTGCATCTTTATAGAGATACAGTGCTAAACCATAAGAAAAAAAACCTCTCAGTACACTCGACCAGGATTCAAACCTCGATATCCCTGTCATCAACAATCTAGTCTATTGTAAGACACCCTAAACAATGCAGCCACCAAAGTTTGTATCCTATATCTTATTGGAGGTATCAAGGTGTTTTTGAACATTGTCATTTCAAACAGTAAATATCAAGTTCAGCTCAACATATTTAATTTTGAAACATTCATTGTTAAAATCATTTGTAACCATATTCCACAGTGTTTATACTAGAACTGGGTCGAATCCACTATTTCTCGAATCCGAATCTCGAATCCGAATCTACATTTTATTTTCGAATCTCGAATCTCGAATCCGAATCCGAATCCTAGCAAATCGTTTTAAATTTTAATTATTTACAAATAGACCTACATTACACAATATAGGTCTAAACTGTGAATTGAGATTTATTTCAATTGTGCTTTCAATTTTAATCAACCCCAACCACCCCTCACAAAATACAGGTTAAAATCCAGACAAATTAAACAATCTAGACTCTTATTAATGTTTAAAAATCAAATAAATTAAAATTTGAGTGTCTTTTAGTTATTTTTAAAAGTGTTGTTAGAATGAGTTAAGTTTATAAAAATAACATGTGAAATAAACAGATTAGGCCTAGTTATCCTTTGATCAACTTAAATCATCATTAAAGGATATTTTATTGTATTAAGATAGCAAAAATAAAAATACAGACGGATATTTTTAATAAAGATTAAAACATGTTTAACAACTAAACATACTTTGGAAATAGTTAACTCAATAATAC
>CABEEJ010004465.1:8028-18184 GCA_901482245.1 Timema douglasi
CGTCTTACTACCCGTTCGGGTTATACGCACTTACGCTAATGTGTAATGGTAGGGTGATTGTGAGATGAAATGGAGGACCTACAGTTTAACGTGGAATCCGAACCACGGTGGAGGCCTGGCATTCCCCACATTCACAAGATGTCTTGTCAGAGGTGAAGGAAGGGTTTGGTATTCAGATAAATCTATGCCGGGACCGAGGACTGAACCCCGGCCGCCAGCACAGAAGTCTGACACCTTACCCCCTAGACCGCCAGGTCACCTACAATATATAATAATTACGTTAATTTGTTAAGGACCCGCCTCGGTGGCGTAGTTGGCTAACGCGCTTGTCGTGTTGAGCTCTACTTCTGAGGACGGGGAGATCGAGGTTCGAATCTCGGTCGGGTGAACTGAGGGTGGTTTTTCCTAAATGGTTTTCCACTCTCCCTCCACGCAAATGCGGGTTCACTTCCTCTAATTCAAACGTCCCAATTCCTAATCCATTAGCGTAATTAGTAGATACTTAAAGCGTATAACCCGAACGGGTAGTAAGACGCGGTGCTAAATATTAATTGGTTAAGGATGTGGTAGGTTGAATTTAAAGGAAGTGTGACCGCCTTTGCGTAAAGAGAGAGCGGACAACTATTTTTAGGGAAAACCAGCACCAGAACACCCAGCCGGAATTCCAATCCCTATTTCCCCGTCATTGGCAGTCCAGTCTATTGCGAGTGTGATGCCTAGTGAACTCCCATCACAGCGCGCTAATTTTGAAACTTGCGAATATACTCGCTAGCCAGCAAACTTCCAACTCATGAATTCGCAAATCGCAGGCTGTACTGAAACAGAGCTAATTTTGAAAGGTTTCTATTATCGTGCGAGTCAGTGTAGTGTTGTTTCGCTTGCAACTGAGTTTCCAATCCGACAACACTGTAAAACCATGACGTGCCAAAGGATTGAGGCGATGAGATGCCACAACACGCCATTATACAAGATACGTAACATGAAAGTAAACACTAATACGGTATTGTATTGAGTGCATCATGCAAAAGATTTGTTTCGTTTTATTAGGAATCCATCTTCCGGTTGTTTGCATCTGAGCTTGTCGTCTCAAAATTTGTTCAGGTTATATGAATAGAAGTTAAATCGTCCATTCAATCAATATCCACTTGAGCAAACTTGATAGCGTGCTTGTCTGAAACACAGATGTTTACGAGATCGATCCCTCCTCGGTTACAATATTTTAATTTTTTTTTCTGAATTTAAATCACTTGTTAATAATTAGAATTCAGTAATATGTTATTTTATTTATGCAAATATTTTTGAAACATAAATATGCCCTAAAGATTTTACTATGCAAATAATAATTAGCTTGCCTAGCCTTATTTTTAAATGTGTACATTTTTATGTCATAAAACCCATTAATTTAATTTAATTTTATAAATAATCACCTACATACAACATTTCAAAATTAATGCACAGTTTTTAATTTACTACCTTGTTAAATTATTTTTAAGGAATATTATGGTAACCAACGTAGGCTCAAATACCTTGTATACTTCTATTAAAAGTATTTAAAATATATTATATGTTTACTAATACCATCATTTAAAATTAAAGTTTAAAGTCAAATAAATAAAAAACCGAGATTACAAGATTTGAACATGTGAACTCTAGATTATGAGAACGTCACACTACCAATTCAGCCAAATTGACCAATAACTAACCATGAAAAAATTAAAATATATAATTATATTTTCACCCAGAAAAATATTTTTTAATTGGATGAATGAATAAAGTGTACAAAGTACTTTTTTTTTCTTCTGTAAACCTATTTTGTACAGTGGTAGGTTTATTTCAACAAAATCATTCTCAGAAAGCTGCAACTAGAGATGGGCGATATATCAAGGACTGTGATTTTTTCACCGGTACAATTTGATCACTGATACTCCCAGTTACTCGATCCCAAAAGTATCGGTGATTGAGATATCAGTGATCGGAGATACTCGCATACTCGCAATACTCGAAATACTCGAAATACTCACAATACTCGAAATACTCGAAATACTCGCAATACTCGAGCTACGGAGCTAGTATTGCTTCTTTTTCTAGACACTCGAATAAATACTCACTTCACGGCCTTTGTTATTCTTTTATTTTTTATTTTATACCAACTAAAATTGAGAATCGACCTTATTGACTGGCATGTTTTACGTGTTATTTCTATTTAAAACACTTGATCTCTTAGAGCTCATTTATCAAAAACAGTATAAGATTGCTACGTAAAAATGACTTTAATAGTTTAAATGTTTCCTTCACATGCATTTTCAATACAAAACATTTGTTGTTAAGAGCAAAATTCAAAAGCAAGCTTAGCTTACTAAGCAAATCACATTTCGGATTATTTTTAAAAGTAGGCTACGAAAAAAAATCATTTCTTTTTTTCGGTGATCCTATCCCCAAAATCGTAAATAATGAATTAAAATAAGTAACAAAATAGAAAAAATAGAAATAAACCTTATTATATTATTTACAATGCGTTGATGATCCTCATCATCCTATAGTATAATCTAAAGTGTGTTTATATAATAATTGATTAAATATTTTCTAGCATCTTATAGGTTTATTTGCTTCTAATAGATGTATAGCTCATCTACTATTATATGTACGGTATTTAAAATAAAATAACACTACAATAATATAATATATGACCTGCTTTCCAAACGTTTTCTAAACAAATCACCATTATGTTATGTTCATTTTTAATCTCACATAAATTTTAATTGTAGTGAAATAGATCACTAAATAAATTACACAATTACAAGAGTTTCTCATAGTACGTAAAATAAGTTAATATTGGTATTCAAGTTTAACATAATGTTTGTTGGACCACTAATTTTGCCCAAATTACATAACATTTCACTATAAAATACTAAATAACATATTTTATTTCTCTATTTTTCAATTGTATTAAACTTCTTAAAACGCATACTTTTGTATTGACTGTACATTAGTCAGGCAACACGAAACCCGGAGATTAGGTAGCTGTATGTCAATAATGTCAATGTCAGTGCCGAGTGCCGAGTGCCGACAGAAAGAGCTTATGTTAAGTCTTTAAGTATCGAATTCCATTGCAAGCCGCCAAACTTCCAAGTAATTAGTTCTCCTTTCAAGTTCCAACCGACAACCGAATGTCATGGGATTATTCGAGTAAATACCCAGTACTCAGAAATACTCCATACTCCATACTCGATACTCGATTGTACGCGCCTACTCGGACAGCAGCTAAATACTAACAGTGAAAAATCACTGGTATAAATCACCGATATTTTAAAATCACAGTCACTGTATTCACTGATATCGTAAAATAACTGTTTTTCCCATCTCTAGCTGCAACCAAAGAGGGGGATGGCATCCATTTTGTTATTTTATGCTCTACTCGATAGACAAGGCCTGTCTCGCACAGTGTGAGGCTGGCGAGTAAAATCCGCTCGCTATTCGATCGTGAGACGTCAGTTTTCGCAGCACAGAAGTTTCAAAATTAGGGGTTTGCGAAATTGTGTGCGAGATGAGAGAAATACGCTAGCGACTCGCTACTCGCACGTTTCAAAATTAGGGGTCCGGCCTCTTAATTTTGATACGTCTGCGCTGCAAAAACTGACGTCACACGATCGAATAGCGAGAGGATTCTCCTCGTTAGCCTCACACTGTGTGATACAGGCCTTGTCTGTAGAGTAGGCAATATAATATTTAGCACTGCGTCTTACTATCCGTTCGGGTTATACGCATTAAGTACTATTTACTCTAATGGATTAGGAATTGGGAAGGTTGAATTAGAGGAAGTGAACCCGCATTTGCGTGGAGGGAGAGTGGAAAATCATTTAGAAAAAACCACCCCCAGTTCATCCAAGCGAAATTCTAACCTCGATCTCCCCATCCTCAGCAGTCTTCCACAACACGAAACTAGCGCGTTAGCCAACTAGGCCACGGAGGAGGTTACTAATAAGGTAGAGAGCTTAAAACTACAAGCCAAAGGAATATAATCTGTTGACACTTATTTAACAAATCCAATAGCCGTTTCGGTGGCCGAAGGGTCTAAGGCGTCAATCTCGCAATAGACTATACTGCTGATGGCGGGAAAAGTGGGGCTCAATCCCGGTCGAGTGTACTGAGGGTAGTTTTCCCAGCCTCCTTCCACGCAAATACGAGTGCGCTTGATCTAAATTCAACCTTTCTAATACATAACACATGAAAGTAATTAGTATGTAGTTGTACATCCCAAACGGGTAGTGAGACGCGATGCTAAGAAAAATTCGTAGAGTAATTAGATAAAAGTCTAAATAGACCTTCGTTAAGGCATGCTCTACAAATGTCCATTTTGAGAGATGGTGTCAATATTTAGAGCTGAAATATTAAGAGTGAGCTTACTATATTTATATTTTAACGTCTGAAAGCGTTGAGGGGGTTGCCCAACGGAACTCTTGAGACCCGTTGTAGACTTCTAGAAATCCTTGGTTATTTAAAAAGTGGTCAATTATTTTAAAATATGATTCTAGTCAAACTGTAGGGGAAAGGTATCAACCAATATGCGACTTTTGGACTAAAGCCTTTACAAGTTTTTTATAACTAAAATAAACAAGTAAAGGTGAGACTAACTAATGTCACAGCTCTGAGATCACAGCAAATAGTTAAAAACATAGACCTACCTTCCTTCTACAAATTAAGTTTTTTTTAACAGTCACAACCAAACATTTAAATAAAATTGAGGATTATTTTAGTGGTTTAGAAGCTCTGTCATTGTCATTTTCATTTTGGAAAAATACTGCAGCTAGAGGATATTTTCTTATACGGCGGCGGGTGCGACTTTTGTAAATCAATATAACAATTTACTACTATACCCACTTCGGTGGTTGCGTAATCTAACGCGCTACTCTTTGAATATACTAGACTGCCGAGGACGGAGAGATTGAGGTTCAAATATCGGTCAGGTGTACGGAGGATGGTTTTCTAAAGTGGCTTTCCACCCTCCCTCCACGCTAATGCGGCTACACATCCTCTGAATATAGCCTTCCTAATCCCTAAAATCCCTAGCGTAATTTATACATATGCGTATAACCCGAACGGGTAGTAATACACTGTGCTAAAAACAACTCAATTTACTGGTGCACCTAAAGTTTGGTGTCTCAGGCAGTCGGTGAAATCGCGGCGTGTGGAGTACAACAACCTTATTAGTTTCTTAGTCTGCGTACTTGTAAGTGTGACGCCAGAAAAACGAAACGTCCTGTTTGAAACGTGAGTTGAACATTAATCCATTGTGCTTCAGAGAGACGTCCTCTCCCACTCACTCATTCACTATTCAACCATCAGACCACTACGCAATAGCTCAATGTTGTGGAGCTGGCCTTCCAGCCCGTAAGGTGTATATGACAATAAAGATCGCCAATCCCGACACCTTGAATTTGCCATTTAGCGCGTGACAGCTGCTATTAAGGTTCTTTCCGGCGAGATAAAAAATTTAACACTGTTAGATTGGGTTGGTTCCTTTCCAAAAATGGTGAATTATTCCGGTGGTTGGATGGTATAACCACTAAGGTGTCACTATCACCATAGACTGGACTGCCGTTTACGGCGATATCGGGGTTCGAATCCCGATTGGGTGTATTGATGTTTTCCTCAATTGTTTCTCATTCTCTCTACAAGTAAATGCGGGTACATATCCTCTAAAATTCTACTTTCCTCATCTACTCCATTAGCTTAATTAATATTTAAACGTTTAACCCGAAAAAGTATTATTATTAGCACCGCGTCTTACTACCCGTTCGGGTTATACGCACTCACGCTAATGTGTAATGGTAGGGTGATTGCGAGATGAAATGGAGGACCTACAGTTTAACGTGGAATCCGAACCATGGTGGAGGCCTGGGATTCCCCACATTCACAATATGTCTTGTCAGAGGTGAAGGAAGGGTTTGGTAATCAGCTAAATCTGTCCCGGGACCGAGGATTGAACCCCGGCCGCCAGCACAGAAGTCTGACACCTTACCCCTAGACCGCCAGGTCACCCCGAAAAAGTAGTGTGATGAGGTAGAGAGAAGAAAAGGAGATTTTTAACAAATATTTTTTTCTCCACGCCTTATAGCACGTCAGGGCTAAAATCATTATAGTAGCACTAGTGAGGTAAGGATGAGTAAATTCAAATGTAGAGAAGATGTAAGCAAATTTGCGTGGAGATAGAGTGGAATATTATTTATGGAGAAAATCCTTAGTACACCGGGATTAAAATCCCGATCTCTACGTCAATGGAAAACCCGACTAGAACAGACCAACATTTGGTCTACGTGTCTACTGATGCGAGAAACTTCCAGATGTCCCGATACTTTAGTTAAGTCAGTAGTGTTTCTCGGTTAACGGAAGGGCCAAATATTTATCCTAGGAAATGTTCAGTTTGTTCCCTTTCACCATCAGTAAATGTTCTATAGAGTTTGTGCTACTAGATATACTTTCATGTATTCATACGGCAAGTCTTGTTATTTGCAGCTGTCACTTTTGGTATATTTATACTATCAATAGTCGGTGACCTGGCGGTCTAGGGGTAAGGTATCAAGACTTCTGTGCTGGTGGCTGGGGTTCAATCCTCGGTCCTGGCACAGATTTATCTGATTACCAAACCCTTCCTTCACCTCTGACAAGACATCTTGTGAATGTGGGGAATGCCAGGCCTCCACCGTGGTTCGGATTCCACGTTAAACTGTAGGTCCTCCATTTCATCTTACAATCACCCTACCATTACACATTAGCGTAAGTGCGTATAACCCGAACGGGTAGTAAGACGCGGTGCTAATAATAATAATATACTATCAATACAAATGACATATATAAAATGATAACATTGCACTGGCAACAAAAACCATGTTATTTTCTAAAAGGCCCTTCCTATGAAAATTTGACTGAGCCGCATTGGTGGTAACATAGTTTAACGCGCCACTCTCGATTTAGACTGGACTGCTGGTGAAGAATACTCTGGGTTCCACAGGTCAGGTGTACTGAGGGTGTTCCAAAACTCTACCTTACTAAACCCTATTCAACTAGCATCATGAATATATGTGTATAGCCTTGTAGTTTCCAAGCTTCTGTAGGGTTTTACCACAATTCTAGTTTTCGAGACCTTCATGACCTCTTGAGCGCCCAAATGCTTCTTTTTAAATCATCTTCACTTAATCTTACTACCCGTCCAGGCTATCTGCATTTAATTACACTTTTGTGGTAGGTATAATTTAGAGGAGATGTACCTTTATTTTCATGGAAGGAGGGAGACGTGGTGTCAAAATCACCCCCATTACCCACCTTGGTCGGAATTTGAATCCTGACCCTATCACTAACAAACCAAAGGAGCGTGACGTTAAGCCTAAATAATTGCTTATATAATAAATGTACGAATGTGAATAAAGTGAATAAAGAGAGAATTATTATTATCACCGCGTCTTACTACCCGTTCGGGTTGTACGCACTTACGCTAATGTGTAATGGTAGGGTGATTGTGAGATGAAATGGAGGACCTACAGTTTAACGTGGGATCCGAACCACGGTGGAGGCCTGGCATTCCTCACATTCACAAGATGTCTTGTCAGAGGTGAAGGAAGGGTTTGGTAATCAGATAAATCTGTGCCGGGACCGAGGATTGAACCCCGGCCGCCAGCATAGAAGTCTGACACCTTACCTCTAGACTTCCAGGTCACCAAATTTACTATTAATAACAAAGGTATCTTTATTGAAATAATATTCTTATTATTATTGTTTAGAGGCCCATCGACACAATGAGGTCATTAAGGCCTTGAAATATAAAATCACGGTAAAATCCCCAAGGGGGAGAGAAATGGTAAATAGTCCACCCCTTAAAATAAGCAGGTGGATACAAAAATAAAATACAATATACAATAATAAAATTATGTATTTAAAAATCTCAATATGAGAAAGTATCCGTTTGAAACACTCCATAGGCGTGCTCAAATGGGCTATTAAAATGTTTTGAGTGATAAACCTGCTAATAATAAACTATAGGTGTATGCACTACATTAAGAATACAAAGCAAACATTTAAAATATAATTAGTTAAAAAAACAAACATTAAAATATGAAATGATAAAAAGACAGAAAAAACATATTAAAGCATACTAAAAAAAAGTGTTAAGACAAAAATATATTAAAGTACACTAAAAATGTTTAAAATATTCTCAACATGAGATAAAATCCAAATGAGCCAATTTTAAAAAGTGACTTAAATGGCATTAAAAAGATCCTCCTGGACTATAAAATGGAGTAAACAAATAACTCCATCCACGCTATCATGTAGTAAAAATCGTAGGTCACCTTTAAAATCAAGAGCCAGGTAAATAGGGGCATATTTGCGACACGACACCAGAATGTGGTACACACTAAGGGGAGCATCGCAAAACTCATACATTGGAGGTGGATTCCCTCTCAATAAAAATCCATGGGTCAATGATGTGTGTCTGACACGGAGCCGTGTCACGATGACTTTCTCTCTTCTAGACTTTTGTATAGCCAAACTGATGCAGAGTAAATTAACTATGAGACTAAATTATAATGTCACATAAGAAGAGTGGTATTTTTTTCTTTCAAATAATAAACTATCTTTGGATAAAAAATTTAATTTAATTTTTGAACATATATTATTCTTTTATAAGTATAACAAGTTTTTATATTACTTTTTGATCTTAAAGTGGTTACAAGCCTGAGGGTCCCAAGTTTGATTCCCGGCTAGTACCTTGAGTATTTTTCTCGAAAGGGGAACTCCCCCCAATGGTCCCCAGGGTTTGGTTAATTAGGCATATGTTAGGTTTAAGTGTTTCCACACCCTCAAAATCAGTATCACCATCATCCCACCTCATTGGGCCATGGAAAGAATCTCCATTGAAAGAATACACTATTAGTTTATTTGGGCGTCCTCCAAGAAACCCTACACTAGTACTGACTAATCTTTCCAATACTGGGCTATGAATGATGTAGCCCAGACACGCAATATTATTATTATTATTATTATTATTATTATATTGTAAAGTGTAACAGCTCAAATTTCCTAGATCATATAAGCTAAAAAATTAAATATAGGTAGTAAATTATTAGTATGACTGTGTAAGCAGAGGGTCAAAAATAGTTTGAATATGTATAGGCAGATTCTAATTTTATATATTTGAAAATATTTTAAGGCAGCTTAAACTTGATTTTATAACAGTTTTTCACCTCAAGGGAAGTATGTCAACTATGATAAGTGAAATAAAATTAATGTCAGCTTTTGAGTGCTA
This sequence comes from Timema douglasi, assembly GCA_901482245.1. Lineage (NCBI taxonomy): Eukaryota > Metazoa > Arthropoda > Insecta > Phasmatodea > Timematidae > Timema > Timema douglasi. The sequence continues at coordinate 17,327 of CABEEJ010004465.1, forward strand.
ATCAAAATAACTAATTTATATTATTTAGCTTGAACACTTATGACCCCTTAATAGAGGAAGATAACAATATATTAAACATAAGTGTCTAGGTGGTGGCCTATGTGTGTACTTAGTTTGGTCAAAATGTGTTAACTATATAATAATAATATTTAGCACCGCGTCTTACTACCCGTTCGGGTTATATGCTTTAAGTACTAATTACGCTAATGGATTAGGAATTGGGAAGGTTGAATTAGAGGAAGTGAACCCGCATTTGCGTGGAGGGAGAGTGGAAAACCATTTAGGAAAAACCCCTCTCAGTTCACCCGACCGAGATTCGAACCTCGATCTCCCCGTCCTCGGAAGTCGAGCTCAACACGGCAAGCGCGTTAGTCAACTACGCCACCGAGGCGGGTGTTAACTATATAAAAATGTCTGCATTTGTAGGCACACAAACTGCGGTCTGATTTGCTGGTGACAGGGAGGTCAAGGTTTGAATTCTTGCCAGATGTTGAGAGGGTGTTTTTAAATAAATGGCTTCTCAGTCTTCCTCTAACTAAATGTTGATAGATTTACTTTATATTCTACATTCTTCAGCCCTAACCTATTAAAATAATTAAAAAGTGTAAGGTAGTAAGTAAGACATAAAATAAAAATAAAGTATAAGTATCACATAGAATTCTTTAGAGAGTAGGGGAATGCCTTAAATAACTTAAGATTTGTTTGCTCCAATCTATAATCAATACAAGTTTAAAACAATGTTATAACGTCAAATGATTTTTTTTAAATTTATGTTACAGAAAATCTGAAGAAACGTCTTTTAAAAATTGATATTTTTATGTTACCAGTAAACCCTTGCGAATATTTCACACATTCAAC
>CABEEJ010004465.1:31459-63672 GCA_901482245.1 Timema douglasi
TTTCTTCTCCACTCGTTTTTCTATTAATATTTTTTATGAATAATAAGTTTTAAAATTTGAATATTTTTTTTAATTTGTATTAAAATTGTTTACTAGGAATTAAAAATATATTACACAGCTACAAACATAAAAATGACATAATTTGCTGATTTAATGGTTATTGTATTTCATATTTTGAGTAAAATATCATTTCCCCGGATTTTTATTGTGATTTACCAAATTTCCGGCTTATTCCCGTTTTTTCCCGGTCATTTCAAATTCCCGGCTAATTCCAGTTTTCCCTGATTTTCCCGGATGGTAAACACCCTGCTCTCCCTTTACTCCTCCTCTCCTTGATTGATAAATGGGGTGGTTTGTATCTTTTCATTAATCATTAACTCAATGGTTTGAGAAATGAGGTTAAAAATCGAATAAACTCTCCATGTATTAAGTGTGTAAAAATAAAAACTAATTACAATATTAACAGTATTATTTTTTTGTGCAGCCTGTCTTACTACTTATCTGGATTGCCAACCATACACGATATTAATATTACAAGATAAGATAAATTGTAATGATTATCAACTTTAATAAGTGTACACAAAATCAATCTGAACAAACAAGTTTCCAAAAGGATTTTTTTTTAGTTCTGTTAAAATAAAGTAATAACAACACCTATATTAATGCTGTTCCATTGTAAGAACTACACACAAATTACAGTATAAGCTGCTTCCCTAAAATTTAATAAATGTTTGTCTGTTGGTGTGACACCTATATTCATGCTTTAAGGACCTAAATATAAAATACTAACTGAACAAAGAGAAAATAAGTTACCCCGCAGTTGACTTTAAACATTATTATTATTATTATATTCTGAAAATTGAAAAATGACACCTGGACACGAGAATCGAACCCGGGACCTTCGGCCTAGTACGCCAATGCTCTTACCACTGAGCACTAAGCCGAAGGTCCCGGGTTCGATTCCCGTGTCCAGGTGTCATTTTTCAATTTTCAGAATATGATATCTAAGAGGTGTTGTCCTCACTAAAAAATGCATTAACAATAGTTTCGGCTATTTGTTTCATTATTATTATTATTTAATTTGTTATTCTATATGTTTTTTCTATTAGGGTATGTGATTTTTTCCAATGCAAGATGTGTGTGTCACTAAAACAATTAATGAAGTGTAGAGTCTACTGTGTATTGATAATATATCTTTATTTAGTCTTGCACCAACCTCATCGAGCCTCAGTAATTCCTCAGTTGTCATATTTCCTCGATCTCTTTTCTTATTTTCTTTCCGTTCTTTTTTCTCCTTTTTCCTCTTTTCTTTCTCCTCCTTCTCAGCACCGCCCTTCTTCATAAAATTAAACATCACTTTGTAAAAAAAAATATTTAAGTAATAAGAGAGTCTGAAAACAAGAGAGATAATGCAACAATTTATTGATAGCCTTTAGATTTTATGTCAATAAACAAGTACAGCCCTTAATCAAATAAATAGTATGATGTTGAATTGCCAAATGTTTTGTTGTATACAAATCATGCTAATAAAACAATTTAAAAAATTGTATATATACACACATATATTTGTATATAACTTAGTGATATGCTGTATATATTTATATATGCATTTTTTAGAGAAAAACAGTGTTAGCAAGTAATTTGGTGTGTGGTGTAGAATCTATTTCCAAATTTTTTTAATCTTTAAAATATCTGGAATGTAATCTCATTACCATTTTAAAGTATCACTAGGAAAGATTGTATATTAGTATGAGATTTTTAAAACTCCAGAGTCAACATAACTTAGTTAGAAACTAGGAAAATCAATATTAGCTGAGTGCAACATACCACACTACAATAATTTATATTTTGAACGTTATATTTCTCAAAGAAACTAGTAAAATGTTAAATGGGAGGTTGACTATGAAAACAGTTATAAACAGGAACTTATGTAACTTAAAGCAGTGGCGACTCGTGACCAAAAAAATAGGTGGTGCACAGTTCAAATATTCTAAAAGATGATATATACACTTTTAATATATCGTACCTATCTATATTTACATATCGTTTTACTTAGGCTAATATTTGACAGCAGTACGGGGGTGTGGGAAGCTTCTAAACAAATACAGGATTCTACTTTTGAAAGAAAAATCTATATTATACAATTACGAAGGTTTGACTGTAAAAATATTGACAGCTAAAAATATACCAATTTTTTAGTAAATTACTGACATTCTGAGCTGTTATTTACAGTACATTACAAACCAACATTAATTTGAAAGAAAAAAAAAAATTGAACACACCTACATTATTACAATCTTTTACTTTGCTGGTGCAATCATAAATAATTAAACACCTTAGAATAAAACTAGCACATAATAAATGAAAACATTATTTACAAAAAAAACCAACAATTTAATCTTAAACGCCTCAAGCTACTTTAAATAAAAACTCCATTCTTCTTTGTTTAGATTTTGCGAATTTCTCAATGACTCTGGAGTTAAAGTCTGAAATGTTCATAATAAAGTTTCTCTCGACAGACAGCATGGCAAGAGCTGACAACCTTTCCTGGAGCGTAGTATTTCTTAAACATGTTTTGACACGTTTTAGTGTAGAAAAACATATTTCTGCTTCTGCCGTTGTCATAGGAATTGTTATAATAATATTTAAAAGTTTTAGGCATTCTTCAAAAAATTTCACTTAAATTGTTTTCATTTATAAATGAGAACAGAGTCAAAGCGCCAGTCATATCTCGAAATTCATCCCTGACATAAATGATACTTAGCTCTGTGCGTAGTTTTTTTGCATCTAAAAATGAATATGAATTTGTTGCGAGTTCTAAATAGTTATCAGGAAACAACTTAAAATAATCAGAAAACAAATGTGCAGCAACAAGATGACCAGTAAAGCTGAATCTGTCTTTTGCTTGACAGATGACGACGTCACAAACCTCTTTAGCCTCTCTATTACGAGTGTGGCTCTCATTTCGTCTCCGTTTTATTTAATTTCATCAAGATCACCAGTTAAATAATTTGTATATCTTATTTTGGAAATTTTCTCTATGAAACAATCTATTTTGTTTTTTTACAAACGCTGGATCAGTTTCCCTTTTTTGCAACTGGTTATACAATATATCTACATGAGGCATTATTTTATGGAAAAAGTTAGCCAAAATATAAAAACATCCTCCTCTAATGTTCTCTTCAGACCAGACGCTTGTTCAATTGTAGCTATATGTTTAATGTCATCTCTCATTTCTATTGTATTCATGCACTCGATAAGTTCTTCTCTGTAATCGCAAACTGTGTTTACTGTTCGAGAATGAAAGTCCCATCTTGTAGGTGCTGATCGTGGTAAACGTTTACCCACAACTTCATCTAAAATCGCTGTTCTCTGAGGGGAATTAGAAAAAAATGTACAAAATCCTCCTAAACTGGCGAAAAATACACGGACATTACGATTAATTGAAGCTGCATTTGACATTATTAAATTTAGTTGATGTGCATGACAGTGAACATAAGATGCGTTAGGATAGCTCTGCTTTATTTTAGCCTGAGCAACATTGAGAGATCCACTCATAACTGAAGCACCATCATATGCTTGTGCTATTAACTTTCTCTGCATGTTGATCTATTTCCTCTTTGAGACAATTTGACCAAGATGCAGCGTCATGAAATGGGGGATTTACAGAGTACCAAAATCTTTCCACTGGTTTACCGTTTACTATATACCGGTAAATTATAACCATTTGAAAATCAGCTGAGATATCAGTTGTTTCGTCAGCTATAACAGCCAAAAAACTGGCACTATTAATTTCTTTTGAAATTTCTTCATGACAAATATCCAGCATGCATTGAAGTATTTCATTCTGAATTGAACTAGAGGTGCCTTTAAAAAACTGTAGACTTTTCTAAATGCCCTTTCAAAGCATTATCCAACTCTGCACTGAAATTGACAAGTCCACGAAATATTCCAGGGTTAGAAGATGAATCAGTTTCGTAATGACCTCTAAGGGCCAGTTCGAAAGCGCCACAGAATCGAATACAGTTTAGGATTATATTTAAAACATACCTGTTGTTAGTCACTTTTTTATTGTGAAGCTCGATAGCTCTTCTGTAGCCAGACTCTAACTGTGATGGTATGTTGATCTTGCCAAATACAGCCAAATCTAAAGAATTGTTCTTGTGTAACAATGATATTTCATGCTTTTTACTCGCTCACTTAAATGGTTCAAATCAGTCATACCTAAATTCGTCCAAGATAAGTCACCACCAAAGAGTAAACATGGAAAGCAGAACAATGCATTTTTTACATTACAACCACATAGCCATGGATGCTTTTTGTAAGTTCATACGTTGATTTTTCTAGTAAACTCTCGATTTTTAGTTTTTGTTAGTTTTTCTAAAACAATATTTGGTGTCGGTCTACCAAGTTTTTTTAATTTCTAATTTTTCTTCTTGAGTACACAAAGAATTTTTTTTTTGCAAAATGTTTTGCACAGAATTCATTTAGATATTAAACAAAACACTAACTCAAACTCGTTCACAAATAACAACTATTTACATAAACCAAGTTTTTTTGATAATTAATGTTTTGCGCCAAATTCTTTTTGATATTTAAAATTAGCACTAGATCAGTAAATTATTATGAACTAATTAACTGCTATTTAAATAATCATTGTACATAATTAATTGTGTACAGATTAAAAAAAGAAAAACCACACTTTAAAAAACATTATAACTGGTAGTAATGGTTTAGTTGATCAAAACAAATCGCCAAGTTCGCTATCAAGACTCCTTACTAATGATCATCCCGAGTTTCAGCATTTTTGGACAAACATTAGGAAGTATAATGGATGTTTTCAAATGACATCTTTTGTAGCTAAGGCAGTACAAGAGGGAAATTTTATGCCAACTTTTAAGGTTCATGGGCAAATTTACTAAAGGATAGGAAGTTTGTTACCATCATCACAGCAAAACCTCTCACTTTTACAAATATATTTTGTTGGCAATGATGAGAAAGAGGCGAAAATTCAGTTCAATATCTTCCCTGTTGTGAAGTCTTGGTTAGTTGACAGTTTCAAAAAGTTCTGCATGATCACAATGCTTACATATGAGATTATAAAACAGTAATGGAGAATTCCCCAGAAGGTCAAGAGTTTAAAGTTGTGATTCATGCAGACCGAAAACCTTCAGCTGAACATAGAGGTCAATATAAAACACCTACAACAAGTGAGGTTATTGTGGGGCAGGAGTTTGAAAAGCGGGACATTGTTCTTCACAGCAGACACACTAAGTTGGTGCGGATCAGCGAAATTCACCGTGCTTATGACGCTCTTCAGTACACATGTTCTGCCATGGAGAAGGTGGATACTCCATTAGCATCCCCCAGATTGATCCAACTTCCAAAGCTCCTCTTAAAAAAAGTTTATGCTTCAGACTTTTACTCATATCGAATCATGGGAAGAGAGGGCCAAGAAAACTACATATTCCTCTACCCCAGTCTTCTGAATCAGTTTTTGTTGTCTTTTATGCAAAGATATAAACAGAATTTCATTAGACACAACCAAAGTAAACTGTGAACAGAAAACTACGTACACCTGTGGGACGCCATGTGCAAGTGAGATGGGCAAGTTTATGATCTTGGCAGGTTGGTTGTGTTACCTTCAAGTTTTATTGGTGGGCCCTGATACATGCACAAGCGGACTCAAGACGCCATGACATATGTGTGTCAATATGGTCGTCCAGATGTGTTCATCATATTCACATGTAACCTTAAGTGGACCGAGATAGAAGAGGCATTAAATGTCAGACAAAAGCCCCAAGACAGACATGACATTATTGCATGAGTTTTTCATATAAAAGTTAAAAATATGATACATTTCTTGATTAAAGGCTCTATTTTCAGTTAAAGTAGGTGTTACATGTACACTGTGGAGTGTCAGAAGCGTGGTTTGCCTCACGCCCAAATTTCTCTATGGCTTCAAGACAGAATCATGCCTGCCCAAATCGACAGTGTCATGAGAGCAGAGATTCCTGATGCAGAACTTGATCCAGTCCTTGATGAAATTGTAAAGTCTATGATGATTCATGGGCTGTGTGGAAATCTGAATAGAAATTCATCAAGTATGATCAGCAGCTCATGTAGCAAGAAATACCCACGTCTACTAGCCAAGGATACTCAGACTGCAGATGACAGCTATCCCCAGTACCATAGACGATCTCCTTCTGATGGTGGTTTTACAGTCAATATAAACGGAGTAGACCTTGGTAATAAGTGGGTGGTGCCGTACAACCCTGTCCTGTCCCAAACCTTTATGTCCCAAATTAGCGTGGAATTATGTAGCTCTGTGAACAACGGCAGTGAACAAGGACAGTGATCAGACAGTGTTTGGCTTAGAGAATGAATAGGATGAAGTTACCAAATATGAGGAAGGACGCTATATTAGTAGTTCTGAAACTGCTTGGAGAATCTTATGCTTCCCCATTCATGAAAGATATCCACCCGTCATGCATCTCTCCATCCATCTTGAGAACAGTCGACAAGTTTATTTCACAACTTATAATGTCGCAGGTAAAGTACAGACCCTCCAAAAATAGCTTTCTTAGCATTTTCTTGAACTTTGCAAAGTAGATACTTTTGCCAGGGGACGTATCTACAGTGAAGTTCCAGTGTACTTTGTTTAGATGGAAAAAGCAGGGAAAGGCTGTTCATCTCACAATCACCCTACCATTACACATTAGCGTAAGTGCGTAAAACCCGAACGGGTAGTAAGACACGGTGCTAATAATAATAATACTTCTAGAAATTGGCGATGGAAGGTTAAAGGAATAAGATGACAAAGTCCACATTCTGGAAAATCTCTGTGAAGTTTTTAAGGATTTGAAGACATTAAGTGACAAGATTTACCCTGATTAAAGCAATTTACACATTAAAGACCCAAAATGGCTTAAGGGGGGGATCTATTATCATGCCTAAGAATGACACCGCAACAAGCATTAATGATTATTTATTGGACAAACTTCCTACTGAGATGGTGAGATATCAGTCTTTGGACTCTCGTGGTGGAGCTAAGAGGATGTGGTCCCCTAACCTGTTAATTTCCTCCACACTTTAAATCCGCCAGGGATTCCACCTCACAATCTCTGTCTGAAAGTTGGAGCTCCAATATTGCTGCTGCAGAATCTGATACCTCCTAAGCTTTGTAATGACACCAGGCTGCAGATGAAGTCTTTGCATAATAACGTGATTGAAGCAACCATCTTTACAGCGTGTGGTACGGGAGAAACAGTTTTCATAACCCGCATTTCTTTGATTCCCTCTGACTACCACTTTCAATTCAAACGACTGCAATTTCCCATCTAAGTATGCTTCGCAATGACGATAAACAAAGCTCAGGGACAGTCTTTAAAAGTTGCTGGTGTGTATTTAAGGAATGTATGTTTCTCCCGTAGCCTGTTCAGGTGTAAGCTCTCCAGACAGCCTCGTGATTCTGCAGCCAGAGGTGCGAACAAAAAATGTAGTTTACAAGGAAGTTTTATAAAAGTCTTTAGCCAAATTTTCAATGTTGTTTAAAATATATGTTGCTCCTTATTTTCCTTTCCCTTATAGATATTTAACAAGTTAATTAATATGTAATCTGATTACCAAACCCTTCCTTCACCTCTGACAAGACATCTTGTGAATGTGAGGAATGCCAGGCCTCCACCATGGTTCGGATTCCAATCACCCTACCATTACACATTAGCATATGTGCGTATAACCCGAACGGGTAGTAAGACGCGGTGCTAATAATAATAATAATAATAATTAATATGTAATAGTACAAAAAAGTAATTTTCTGTAATGATCTTAAAGAGTACTCCGTAGCGAAGCACGGGTATTTAGCTAATTCCTCTATAAACACTTGCCCCCTGACTTTTGGACCTACAACTAATAAATGTCTAATTTTACAAGATTAGGCTTTTAATATATTTAGTCAGGACGTCCATTGTTAGTAATGTAATAATGGTAGGTTTGGAGCAGTTTAGTGATACTGGAGGCCAGTAGTCCACACAAATGGTGGTTGGGGATTGCAAGCTTATATCCTCCCTTTTTTTTCCATGCCCCTTATATGGCAGATAATTGTAGTAAAAGTTAAAAAATGATGCGAAGTATAACTAAAATTAAAGCACTATATATATATAATGTTTCAAATGCATGGGCTGGATTTTAACACCAAGTTTATGACTTGATATTCAAGAGGAGTGATGTTATGCACATTAAGAGGGCTGCTAAAATTCAAAAATGGGAAAAAGTAGGCTACAAGAATAATAGCAATGATGTAGGCAAAGGTTTAGATCTGGGCTGCTGACTTCTGCAAAGAGCAGACTAGCCAAATATTAGTTTATTAATAACAAATCTTATCAATAATCAACCTTACTTGTTTGAATGTTTACTGTAGGCCTTCTACTTATTTCCATAGAAAACATTTGTTCCTTAAGAGTGCTTTTCCAATTAATGACCCGTTTGTTTTGCAATAATTGACCTTCCGTTTTTGATCATTCTCATGTGACTTCAATATTGTTTTTATAGCACCGTGTTTTACTACCCATCTAACATGTTAAGTATTCATAGAGGTGTATTGATCAAAATCAACATTTAAAAACCGGCCTATATTAGAGCATATTGTATTTCGGATAATTTTATTACTTTCATTAATTTATTTTTCAGTTTTGTTTCTTCAGTTGTTATTGTAATGTAATGTTGTATTGAAATAATTGTAGGCACCTTAAAGGTACAATTGTAGAAACTTTTTATTTGTCATATTATAGTAAAAAAAATGTTTTATCATTAATGCACACAATAAAAATAAAATAAAAGTAATATTTAAAGAATGTTTAGGAAAATATATATAATTTTGAAATTAAAACACAGCTCATCGTAGCCACACAAAAACGTACAACCATATTGTGTAACAATACACGAAGTAAGCTGACAAAACATATTGATAGCAAATGAGAAGCTCAAAACTAAATACATGACTGTTTCAATAGCATAGGCTATGAGATATTTTAGCAGGCAATAATAGATATAGTATTTTTCCTAGCGAAAACAGTCTCTTAACCATTCAAGTGTCAAAAAAACAATGTAGAAAGTTTTTTTGTGGTAAAAATCATTGTTAATTTAAATTGGATGTTTTTAAAAATAATTTTTACGTGCAGGAATGGAATAAGACAAGAATAATAAAATAGGAAAATAATAGGAGCATGGATGAAAATGGTGTTTCTCATAAATGTAATTGTTGGGTGAATTTTTTTATAATTCTGATATTTCAGGAAAAGTATGGGACATAATACTTTTTAAAAAGCATATACAGATTATTTTATTTAAAATAGCTTATAATCTATATTTTCTCATCATTACAAACAATAATTAAGATGCCCAATTAAAAAATAGCAAGATTTATAGTTTAATAATTTTGAATATAGTTAAAGGATTAAAACAAACTAATTCAAATCACAAGCTAAATGTTGAAACGTAAATATTTAAAATTTGTAAGTCGACTCATCATGATCCTTTTCACTGCATGACATTGTTCCTATCAACATTAAATTGTTTATTTGATCAACATTATTCAAAATTTTAATTTATTAACACATGAAAGGTTAGGCTAAATTAGGTTGGATAAGAAATGTAAATAAATAGATATATATTTATGGTATATATATATATATTGATTTATGGCATATATATAGATATATATATATATTCAGTTTTTAACTAACCTAAATTAAACTAACCTTTAATGCATTTTCATGTGTTCATAGATTAAAATTTTGAATTATATTATAATTATTATATTATAGATCCTATATATCAATATAAATTATTGAAGGTTTAAAGTTAGCCTTTTATCATAGTGATAATTTAAACAATAATTTATGATTCTATATTTGTGATGTCATCTAACAGGTGTAGCAGTTGTAATTGGTCTAGTTTGGATGGTTACTTATGTAAGTTACATAATTTAATTTCCATTAGTAGGTTTTCAGTAGCCTATTTCTTAAAACAAGATAAAAAAAAAAGACAAGAATTTAAAAAATCTTATATTATTCTCTATATCAGTATTTCCCAAGAGGCAGCACGCAGGCCAAAGGCGACTCGTCAAGGAGGTCAGTCTGGCCCGAGGTCACTAATTAAACTGAAAAAGTAAATAATTAAACTAAAAAAGTATATAATTAAACTGAAAAAAATATATAGTTATAACCCAACAACACTGTTTTACACTGTATTTAAATCTTAAATAAAAATAAGGTATATAATATTATGAGGAATTTAGTATTAATTTTGAGTAAAAGTAGATTTACCAAATTAAATTTTCACACCCTCTGGCTCGGTCCATGAAAAAATATATAATTGTGGCGCTTGGTGAGCAGTATTGAGAACCACTGCTCTTTTGCTCTATATGACGGGTACTATCCTCAAAATATATTAATAATAATACTTAGCACCGCGTCTTACTACCCGTTCGGGTTATACGCTTTAAGTACAAATTACTCTAATGGATTAGGAATTGGGAAGGTTTAATTAGAGGAAGTGAACCCGCATTTGCGTGAAGGGAGAGTGGAAAACAATTTAGGAAAAACCACCCCCAGTTCACCCGACCGAGATTCAAACCTCGATCTCTCCGTCCTCAGCAGTAGAGCTCAACACGACAAGCGCGTTAGCCAACTACGCCACCGAGGCGGGTCTCAATTTATATTGACACAAGTCATGGCAGGTTAAGTTTTGTAAAAATGGGTTGGTTTATAGTTATATAAATGCCAACTATAGTGTAGCCTGGAACAAAATCCAAGAACTGTCCGTACCTATTAAGCCATTTTTTTTTTTAAAAAACCTTAAATAAGTTAACAAAATTTATTTTAGCATTACTCTCACAAAAATGTGCAGGTAGACCTAATCAAATTATACTCAATTCAAGCTAGTTAAAAAACAATGTTGGAATGAACAATTCAAACCAAGCTCACCTAAGTGACACAGGACCAAATATCATGGAAAAATTTGTAAAATTGCATGACCAAAGCTTTATGTATATTACCTATATTATAGAGCCGATTAACGTGCAATAATCTTCTGCAGCGACCAAACCTCCCTCTCTTATTTCAACAGACATTATTCTTGTAAATGGAAAACTAAACTTTTCTTAGGTAAACAAAAACACTCTTGTACATAAACTAACAATATTTTGGGAATGATGTTTTCATATATGAAACATTGTATTTCACTAAGGATACCAAAGCATTAAAAATGTATTACCATCAATATACCTACAAAGAAATGGTGAATCTAATGATACTATAATTATATTTACAGGTATTTATTATTATTATTATTATTATTAGCACCGCGTCTTACTACCCGTTCGGGTTATACGCACTTACGCTAATGTGTAATGGGTAGGGTGATTGTGAGATGAAATGGAGGACCTACAGTTTAACGTGGAATCCGAACCATGGTNGAGGACCTACATTTTAACGTGGAATCCGAACCACGGTGGAGGCCTGGCATTCCCCACATTCCCAAGATGTCTTGTCAGAGGTGAAGGAAGAGTTTGGTAATCAGAAAAATTTGTGCCGGGACCGAGGATTGAACCCCGGCTGCCAGTATAGAAGTCTGACACCTTACCACTAGACCACCAGGTCACCTACTACAGGTATTTAAACTAATGTAATTTTACAACATTTAGACTCAATAAAACCTAAGTCAAGTCCAAACATAAACATACTAGACGAACACATTGTTTAATCCATGATCCCCCTTCAACATGAACTCGTCTTATACTATGAAAGAATTTATACTGTGAATATTAATTGAAATTCTAATTTATTAGTGACTGGAACAGTAGCAAGAATAGAGGAAGATTAGTTGACCGTGGGTTTGAAAGTAACCTCAATAATTATTTAGTCCTAAAATAAAATACTTATTTTAATATTTGACTTCGTGTGAAAAATTCTGGTGGACGTTTCCACTGTACTACAGCCAGTGGAAGTGCAAGTGTGTTTTTGTTTGGATAAAAAAGGATTAACTTAGTTAGTAATTTTCAGGAAATGTGTCTGTCATGGTGTCTAATCAACTTGACCAATGAAATTCCAGACTTTTCCCTTGATTTCCGCTGATCATTTCCTGAAATTCCCGACTAAAAAGAATGTCACATCCTTCTAACTTCCCCCCCTCCCACCTCATTTTTCTACTAATATTTTTTTATTAATAATAAGTTTTAAATTTTAAATAAACATTTTTTTGAAATATGTATTAACATTGTTTACTAGGAATTATAAAATATATTACACAGCTACAAACAAACAAAAACTACAGTTTGAACAAAAATATTATTTACTGATTTAAAGATCATTATATTTCATATATTGAGTAAAACAATATTTTCCTGGATTTTTGTTGTAATTTACCAAATTCCCGACTAATTCCCGTTTTTCCCCGATCACTTCAAATTCCCGGCTAGTTCCCGTTTCCCCTGATTTTCCCGAATGGTAGACACCCTGGTCTGTTGTGAAAGAGAGTGAAGTGTGGTTGGTGCAGAAGATTATTGAACATTAATTGTTTCTTTAGGCTTAACATACATATGACTACAGTTTTGATAATATAATTTGACATATTTTTCAATGATATTTATTCCTATGTCACTTTGTTGAATGTGGTTTTGAATTGTTCACTATAACAAAGTTTTTTAAATATCTTTCATTTATGTCTAGTATCATTGAATTTCCTACATTTATGTGAATGTAATGTTGCGATAAATTTTACAATTTTTTGATTTTTGGAGAGAAAAAAAAGTCTAAAAGGTATAGTTTTTAGGTTTTATCCCCACAATTTTACATCGAGCAAATTCAAACAAGGCTCAGTTATAAATGAACTGAAAACATAAGACCCGAGTAGACACAAACACTCTTAGGTCAAATATTAAAATAAAATAATATTAACTTAAATATTTTAAAGTCAAATAGGCCCTATCAATATTATTTTAAAATAAAGTAATATATATATTAAAGCCAAATAATGTGTATATATATATTAAGTTATTTTTCAACCGAACTTAACCTAACTTCCATTAGTTTAAGGTAAACAAACTTACTCAACTGACTTTATCTAACCTTGCTAGCTACCATTCCATTTGCTAGCCTAGATTATAATCTTAATTTGGTATATATTCGCAAAATATACAATTTGACTTTCGTAATATAAGATGACTTTATATCATAAAGGATCATTGATCAAATGATGTGTTGATATATTATGTTTACATTTGGACTTAATTAATGAGTTGTCTATATGTTGTAAAAAATAATTTCAAATAAATATAACTGTAGTATCATTGAATCTGCCTTTTCCTTGTGAGTATAATGATACTATTAATTTTTTAATGATTTGGTATTTTAAGTGAAATAAGGTGTGTTTATTATGAAAAGGTGCTTGGGCCCTGTACCATTTCCAAGATGAGTTTTGTTTAATTTGGATATGGTAGCTATAGTAACGTATATACAATTCTCTAACAATCTTAATATCCCTAGGACTTAGGCCTATTCATATTATTGAAGTGTGTGTATTCTTGTTATGTGTATTAATGATTATAAAAAAACAACTTATAAACTGTAATATAACAGAGAAAAAATTTGTACAGTCGCAAGTTGTGTGGGCATCATTCCTGAAAGACTTATGAAAAATGTTTTCAGTTCTTAAAAGGGAAATACCCAAATAAGACTAGCATTCTTAGTAATAATATGACTATGGAGTGTTATAGTTTTAAATGAAGTGTAGTTTAAAAACCCATTGATATTAAAACCATCAAGAGAAATAGAAAAAAAAATCTTAGTATTACAATAGGTACTTCAACATATGTAGACCTATTTACAAGTTTTTAAAGATAACTTTATCTCAAAGTGAAACGGTTGGTGTGTGACTTTATAGCCCAATCTAATTTTATTATTATTATTAATTTACTTGTATTTAATTTCAGAAAAGGCTAAGTTATGTAGTCTACATTTCTGGTCATTAATTGCCAATCTCCTTATATGACATAATGTTTTACGTTGTAGTTGCATAATAATAATAGGTGATTAGGCCTAACCCTACAATATTTCCCTTCTTATGTAGGCCTATTAATAGGCTACTTGAGAGACTGCTTTATAATATGCATTATGATTATATGCTCAAGATAGTGAAGGGGGTGTGGACATGGGTGTTAAATAGTCCCTTACATGCCTATTTTACAAATTGTTAAAATAACTTGACTATGTCTATCACTACCCCAACGATTGGTCCCAGGTTGAAATCAATTCAGAAATTCCGAAACATGCATGTGTTTACATTGACAATTTCACTAACCACTTATGTGAAATAAATTATGGTAGGTCTGTTTAATTAACAATACTTATGGAACTACACCCACCCTATTTTAAATAGCATGTACAGTCAACATACCTAGGTCATGGATTGACGGTTTGCGGCAGCAGGTTATGATTTATGAAACATGTTTCCTATATAATATATGCTTTCGTAAAAAAAATAAAGCTTGAAATCTAGGTCGAAATGACTGCATGACACTTTACACAAAATGCATTATCTTTCACTTGAGCAAAGTACACCAAACATGGTTTACGTGTGGCCGACATTGGAAATAGTTTCCTAACCCTCAAACGCACATTTCCTCTAGTGTCATTCCTTAATCACCTACTGGGTATAGTTGTCATTTTTACTTCCGTATGCGTAAACACACTAACACAGATCACTTTAGGAATGATTTATTTGAGATTGTTGACACGAACGTCTGCAGGTTCCCTGGATAACGCGTTGCTGCTCATGCGCAAAAGTTGAAAGTTTGTCAGTAGCATAATTAGAAGATCATCTTTTAATTATTATCGCATGGCCCACGCCAACTTAACTTAATCAAAATGTTGGCATGTTTAAGGTTGGGAAAAATTGGTCTAGATTATTTTAATAATAAAGTTAATGTGTTGCCAACAGGTATGAGAATGTCTGCTTCAAATTGTTTATTCTTTATTCCTTAATCACGCATGCGCAATCGCAAAACTTAACCAACATTGGTACTTACTCGTTTTAATTATACTATAGTTTTATTCCAAGTTTTATATTTGCGCATGTGCAGAGACAAGTTTTTATAGGAGCCTTACAAACAATTATATTGTAGACTGTGACATACAAAATACCCTGCTCCTGGTGGCGGTCTAGTACAACCATTAAAGCGTGACATCTAGCGGGGATTTAAAAACCTTATAAGAGAACGCACTCTATGAATTTAATTATAAATTAAGTGCTAATCTCATAGAAAAATATTGATTAAATGAAAGTTAGAAACCGAATTAGTAATGATCAATGAAGTTGTATGGGCGAGAGTTGGGTTTCAGGGAGTGGTAGAGTAGAGGAAATAAGGTTGAGATGATGTGGTAATTTAATGAAGCTGGAAAAGAAAGAAATCCCAAGGAGAATAATGCTGATCAAGTACCATATTGGAAAAAAAGGCTGCAGAGGAGATCAAGAATGAGATGGGAGGAGAAGGTGGTGATGTGGTATCGGAAGAAAAGTGTCGATACTGTGTTCATTAAAAATATCGGAAGATAAACATCGAAAACATACAAGAGCTCACAGAGTTGTTAAGAAAAGGTGGGTTTGAATTGCACAAATGGTCCAGTAACTCACACCAGGTACTGAGCGCTGTACCCCAGGAGCATCGTGAGACCCCACTTTACTTTCGCACTCCTGAACAACCTCTCTATAGCTTGCTTATTGTGAAATCTCCTGTCACACCTTTGAAACTGATTTCGTTACCCAGTCTTGAATTATGTGGCGCCCATTTGCCGTCAAAATTAATGCAATACTGTAGCGGCAACATCATCTCATTACCACATAAATTCAGTTACCACTTGGACAGACTCAACCATCGTACTGGCATGGATACACACTCCACCATACCGCCATCAAGGTATACGTTGCTAATCGGGTTTCTCAAATACAATAGATGACACCTCCAGAAGTATGGGATCATGTCCCTGCCAGTCAAAATTTCAAAATCCAAGTGACGTGGCCTCCCGTGGTGTATCACCTCCCCTGCTCTGTAACCACCCTTTGTGGTGGACAGGCCCACCTTTGCTAACAGCGTCCAGCACACATTGGCCTCCACTTTACTGTTCATCTTTAGAAGAACACATTCTCCTAGAAACGAAACCTCAACCATTAAACATACTCATCTCGACAAACAAAGAAGACTGGGATTTACTATTTCAATTTTCATCGTGGTTCATCTTACAGAGAGTCGTTGCTTATTTACGACGTTCCATCCGTAACCTCAAGAATGGAGACCTTGTATTCATACGTGATTCAGATTCACCCCACCCCTCTCCTCCTTGCTTGGCCTCTTGGGCGAATAGTTTCAACGTTTTCTGGTTCTGATGGCATGGTACGAGTGATTACTCTACGTACGTCAATAGGAACGGAGGGATGATGTAGGTGGGGGCTGCGTGCGGGTGGGAGGAGGGAAGGCCGATCTTTCCAGCTGACGCAACCCCCACCTACATCGAAGATTTTATTGATAGGGAGAGCAATATTACAACTGACAATATAAGTTAAAACCTCTACTTACTTTTTAAAATTCTTTTTTAATTCGTTTTTGCTTTTTTTTAGCTGGTGGCTGCCATTACCGTTTTCTTTTCACGTACCCCTGGTTGGTAACCGCTGATTTAATGGCTTAGTAACTATTCCTCTCTTCTGCCAACTGTACGCTTCATGTCAATGTAACTTCTACATTTAATTTACGTGATCAGTCTTTCTTGTCCGTTATCTTCCTATATTTCCAAGTATTATTTTCCTCCTTTATTGTTCTCATTGTCCTTTCTAAACTGGGCACTTCGTAATGGACTATCCTCAGATAATATCAAGATTTGTAGGCTTCCCTTAAAGATAATAAGTGCATCTGGCTACAAGCCTATGGGGTCCCAGGTTCAGCTCCCGGCTGTTACCTTGGGTATGTTACCCTGAAGGGGAATGATCCCAACAGTCACCAGAGTTGGATTACTTAGGCTTAAGTTAGGTTAAGACCCACACTGACTCCACAACTTTATAATCACTATCATCACATCATCTCATTGCTGGTGTAATGTGTATACAAACTGCCATGGTGTCCCCTGGACAACATTTCGTGCCACCAGAGGTTCTAGTAGTCTACACATAAGGCAAATGATTATGTCTGTCATGTCCCTCCCTTTCGCATATGCTATGCTATGCGATGTATAAAAAAAATCAAACAATAAAAACAAAATGAGTATTGTTTTTACTCACTCACAGTTAACCACAATTTTGTTTACCAAACCAAGAATTAGAAAAAGTTATATTTTTATTATCATCCACCTGCATAAATGTAAAGTTAATAGGCTGAAGTGCTCCTAACCATTTAATTTCAAGTTTCTCGCACTTTTAATGAAGAAAACCGAGTATATAACTAAGAATCTAATTTATTACTTTTGATTGATAATTTTCACGTTTCATATTACTTCTTTGGTCTTTACACAAACTAAACCACAGACACAAACGCAAAAACAAAATAAAAACCACCAGCTAAAGCTGGCCCCGTTCGCTAGTGTAAGGCTCGCATCAGAATTATAGGGGGATTGAACTTGAGAGACATCTCACATGGGGTGTGGCTTCTCTGAAAGGAACTATCAACGCTGGTCCACGGCAACTTCTATATTAAGTCACTAGAACGCTGGTACAGTTCTCGTGTGATGTCTGTAGATAGGAAAGAATACTCTCGACTAGAAATATGTGAAACGAATCTAATAGTTCACTGCGTACGGATAATGGTCCTCCACTTCATATTCATGTTTTTCACAAATTGTTTTATAGAATAAAAAGAAATGTTAAAAAATTGTTAACATGTGGGTGGGGCCTGGCCCCTGTGGCCTTTAAGGATGGTCCACCTCTGCTACTTGCAGATAGGCAATAATAATTCTATAAAACTGTGTGTACATCTGTTAATCTTCCCCTGCCTGACAATCCTTTTTCATAAGGTATTTTATTCAATTTTTTTTATATACTTTCAGCCTTTGTAGGCGAAAACCAAATCTTTTTTTGTACGTAGCTAATGCATTCGTGTTTATTTATATTAATGTTAACATATGGCTTTGTTCTTTCCACAATCCACAGTATCTAAGGCTTAAGAGTCACCAAATTACAAGTATTTTACATAACATAATCCCCTTTAAGACTTAGACCTTCAAAAAAGTTTCAATATGCAAGATGACTACATGGTTCCCCTAGAACCTTCAAAATTAATCACGCGCCTCCATGTGTAAAACCCCGTAAAACTATAAAGGGGTAAAAAGTATCATTTCCCCCCTCTCCCCTCAAATAGTATAGAAAAATTTCAGAATTAAGGCCAGTTTCATAGTCAAATTTAGTACGCCTCAAGTGCGGCGCTACACTAAGTACATGACGACACCTACCTAGACCAGAATGGAATGGGCCGTTCTCGCATAGGAAACTGGCCCATTCCATTCTGGTTTAGGCAGATGTCGTCTTGTACTTAGTGTAGCACCGCACTTGAGTCGTACTAAATTTGACTATGAAACTTGCCCAAAGTCAAGATTTTGATGCAAAATACAAAGTTCACACTAAGGTAACATAATACAAATAAATTGTGATTGGATCACATACTGTTTGAAAACTCTGATAGTGATACCAGCTACATCAGCAAGAAGATTTACATGCTTGACCGAAAACAAAATTATCTTCGCTCCACAATGAGGTAACAGACTAAATCACCTTTGTTTGTTTAATGCATATCCTTAAAGCCTCAACAAACTTGAAAATTGCAAAACTAGTTAGTGTTCTTATAACTAGTAACGAATATAAGGTAAAGGTGTATGCAAACCTACTTTAATTTTCTGCGTTTCATAATTTTAGCTTTAGCCACATCAGATATAGTTTTTCTTAATTTGTTTAGTGTGTATTGATTCTAATGCTTGGCATGACTAAAATAAATTAGAAAAATACACGATGGAACCGTTAGATACAGGTACCCTCATTGTACGTGATATCACTTAATTGCGTTATAGCGAAAACGCTTTATAAATAGTAAAACTCATGCATGGTTGGCTGTAATCTCGCAGTCACCATGTGCGGTGGTGGCGTGACCTTTTACTGTACAGTTTGTTGTTAGGGGAGTGGTGGTATTGACAACGTTGGAGATGAATGGGCAGAAGTTAAAGTCTTGTATGAAGGTAGTATGGAAAAATATTTGGCCTTAAGTTTCAGATTCTCATGATTTTGATCCTAAACACTTAACTTTCCAATTTAAGACGACATCGTTGACATAGTGAATTGCACCAATCTCATTCAATAGAACTCACCAATGAAGATCTTCAAGAAATTGAGAATGGCATAAAGGAATAATAGGAAGAGGCCTATGTTGTTGAGCTTATCAAACAACTTCAAAATAACAAATTGCTGGATTTTAAAGTACATTGACAGTGCAAGTATAATCAATGAAGAGAATAATACTAACATGGATACAAGTACCGAAGTTTCTAAATAGATCGAGTTATTTGGCTTGCTACAAATCACTATAGAGATAAGATTGCTGCCCCTCTGCTGAGTCTTACATTTAAACAAAAAAGTTTAAAAACTTCCAGTCAAATGACCCAAGAGAGCAAGAGCCTACAGTCCAGGGGCCCTCCCATAGAGCAGGAGCCTACAGTCCAGGGGCCCTCCCATAGAGCAAGAGCAAGAGCCTACAGTCCAAGGGCCTTCAAAAGAGCAAGAGTGATAAATTTACTGGATCTGGAATATCTGGATTATATTGCGATGGAAGATTAATAGTAATTGTACCTGAAGCGTTGTACCAATTAGATAAATTTACTAAAAATTGCCTTCATTTACATTGTTTTTTAGACTTCCCTTTGAGTAATCCCCATCTCATCCATGTTACTATAATTCCCTTTGTGCATTTGCGTGCTATGCGATTACTAATCAAAACCAATCACTCGCGTATTGCGAGGGACAGCTGTATTACATTTCCCTGGATTCTTTTAAATCCAAAAATTTTAGTACTCTCTATAAAAGCACAGGTTTATAGTTAACATTTAAAGTAATACTGGCTTTTACTCATTTCATCCAACTCATATACTCTTCGTTTACCATTTAATAGCTGCACTATTTGGCGAGTTCTATAAAAGAGGATCATAGTATCTTAGTATTATAATATAATCCCATGAATTTAGGTTTACCTAAGGCTACAACTTTATAAAAATTGACAGTTTTAATGCAACAAAAGAGCCGCTTTTGTGACCGAAGGGCCTAAGCGCCACTCTCGTTGTGGGCCGAACTCCCGGTGATGAAGAAATCAAGTTTAGAATCTTAGAAATTTATTCTAAGGGTGGTATTTCCTGAATGGTTTTCCAGTCTCTCCACGAACATGTGAATAGCCCTCATGTAATACCAACCATCCTCATCCCAAATAGCCAGCGTAATATTAAAGCGTATAAACTAGTAGTAAGAAGCGTTACTAAAAATATATATTCAAAATAATCTTATACGCGCTTGGGAGTTACCAAAGTATAAAAACTACGCTAGATTAAGTGAAGGGGGACAACAAGGGTGATGTACAAACTTAATGATGGATACAGATACCACCAAGACTCTTTAAAACATAAATAAAAAGCTAAGACAAGGTTTGATTATCTTAACCAGCAGCTTCGATTTTACTTATATTTCTTAAAATAATGTTTTATAAACTTATAGCAAAAATATGAGACATGGCCGTTTGTAATAACGAAAATGAGAGAGTAAGGATGGGTCAAAAGTGAGTGGCATTTGGTTGCTACCAATCAAATCTAAAATCCTACCTTTGATCTTTCAATTCACCGCCAAAAAATATCCACTCACGTTTGTTTTTGCATACCATCCAAGGCCTAGTGATATAGATATAAATAGTAAAAATATGTCCACAGGCGTAAATATAGAATATTTTATTGGACAAATTTAACAAAGCTAAAAAATAATTATAACATTTCAAGATTAGTTCTATGACATACTCCAGACAATTATTTTTCTAACTTGATAAGTGTTCACTTGGTTGAGCAAATTTTTTCAACCAATTATACAGAGATACCATATATCAATATATATTTATATATAAAAATAAGAGTTAAGGAGATGTATATGTCACAATATGTATGTTTACAAAAATTTCGGGTAAATGCAATTGCCATAAGGTAAATTGATAAACTTCTTATTCTCTAAACAGTCTTTGATTCAAATTCATAAAGATTAGTCACAATAAACTGATCGGAGCTGAAAGGACTCATGTTTGGGATTTCAGTCTGGTCACTTCTCCAGCTTGTAAATTCTTGTGCAAACTACACCATCTGCAGTCAATGTCTGCAACAAATATAATATTTAAAGAAAATATTCAATTTAATTACAAACAAAATTTTTAAACTTAAGTTATAAATTTTAATACTAAAATAATCTTAATTCCTACAAGAAATTGGTTAGAAATACATACTAAAAGTGAAAATATTAAAAATGGGCTTATTGGAAGACCTATGGACCACCTTAAAGAGGTTAAAGAGACTTTACTAGCATCTGGCCAAAGTCACCTAGTTCATATCCCAAATGAAAATACTCCTAATACTCGGTGCCTGGCAATGTGCAGAGTAACCAACATTTATACCAGCAAGTCCATGAAAGATACATCTGTGTGCTTACGCGATCCACAGAACTGATAAATATGTCCTATTATAAATTTAGCTTTTCTTAAAACTCTGCTATAGCCATAATATTTAGGCCCAACAGATAGATATTAGTGTTTTCTTAGCACCTCGTCTTACCGTACAGCCGGGTTATACGCTTATGTACTAATTACACTAATTAGAGAGGCTCGACAAGAGGAAATGCACCCCATTATCATGGAGGGAGAGTGGAAAACCAACCGACCAACCAGGATAGAACCTGCTTCTCCGGCAGTTAAGTCCCAACACAAAGAGGCGTGTTAGACCACGCGCTCCCCGAAACGGTATTTGGAGTGCAGTAAAGCTATATTTAATTTAAGAACGAAAATAAGGTAACTAAAAATCTTGGAAAATTCTAAGATACGTAAAAGTTATACTGTCAACTTTTACTAGGTATTCCACGTTACAATTAAGGGTTAGCTCTCGTTACTCTTACCGCTGTCACTTGTTCAGGCGTGAATTCTCGAACTATTGTCGACTCCTTATCTCCTTTCTGGACTTGAATCAACTTGTTGCCATCTATGGTGCAGGTGGATTTCACTTTGCGACCATCCACAGTCTCTTCGTCACATTCCTCTCCAAGTTTGAAGGTGAGCACCGAGCTCTTGAAAGTTGAAGTGGTCTTTAGTGTGTACTCTCCTCCACTCGCAGTCAACTCTATCACAGGGCTGACAGTGTTGCCCATCTTGCGAGTCACCAGTCCAACACCTAAAACAAAGTATAGAGATTTTAAAATTAAACGCTCAAATATGTATCTGGCCATTGGTATTATTATTAGTACCAGTTCGGGTTATACGCACTTACGATAATGTGTAATGGTAGGGTGATTGTGAGATGAAATGGAGGGCCTAGAGTTTAACGTGGAATCCGAACCACGGTGGAAACCTGGCATTCCCCACATTCACAAGATGTCTTGTCAGAGGTGAAGGAAGGGTTTGGTAATCAGATAAATTTGTGCCGGGACCGAGGATTGAACCCCGGCCACCAGCGTAGAAGTCTGACACCTTACCCCTAGACCGCCAGGTCACCGACCACACGGTTATAATTTGAAAAACATTTCATCGGGGAGAATTATGTAAGATTTCTATATGTGTACTAGAAAATAAAATATGTCGAAAATTGGTTATTTTTAAGTTCGCGTTGCAATGCAATGCATATTGGGTCAATTTGTAAGTGTGAAATGCTGCACCACTGAGGTAGAACGTGCGAATCAAGCTGTAACAGACAGATCCAGTCCAACACCAGTTTTAGACAATGACCCACTGATGAGGGTAGCATTTGTTGGGACATTCGTTCAAATTTTAACATCAGCCGAATCTAGTCCAGGTAAGATGGCAAAAAAATTCAATTTCTTAAAATAAATTAATCATCCACTTCCTCAACCTGGTAAAAATCTTAGAAACTGAATGTATACATTTGACTAAGTCGGCTTTTAGCTTTTACGTCAAAACAAAATTCATCAAAGTGCCGAAAACCGGTATTTTCACTTTAAAGTTGAGAAAAAAAATTGTTCGAAAAACAAAAAAAATAGCTCGTGATAGCGCTTAAAAAGATTTTAAAAACTTAGCCCTGGTCGATTGAAATCGGTTCACAGCTTTGTCAAAATATCTAAATCGTTAAAAATTGCCATTTTTGAATTACAAGTTTTAATTTTTGCAGAAAATTCTTTCGGGAATTAATTGTAGTTCTTGTTGGTGCCTACCTAAATTTCGTGCAAAAATAATCCCTAACTATTTGCGGAAATCTCGAGTATGTAATAATATGTGAAGCGGAATAATGGCTTGGAAGTAGCCAATATAGGACAGAGTGATTTTAAAAGCGCTATTTTTTTCGGAGAGTTTATCTACAACCCCCATACAATGAAATTTAAGCAGGGCTCGATTAAATACTTTTAAAAAACCGCGTCTGAAAACCGGTGTGTTGGTTTCTTTGGGCGTGCGAGTGGAAGAGAAGTGGTGACGGGGCGGGGAAGTCCCTGACGGCCGGGCTTTGAGCGTTTAAAGGTGGGGTATCTCGCAGAAAAATTAGTGGGCGTATTATTGACGCATAAGAAGCAAATGGTGAACTTTTGACGATTCACATTAGCATAGTATTATTTGCCATTTACTTTTAATCAAAATATTGATATTGTCCCGTTGTTTTGGGAGCTTAATGACAGAGTTAAAGAAGTTTTGTCATTGTTTTTTTAAAGCATTGCGTGAAAAGTTAAACATGAGAATCTGATACCAAACATTTTATTTTTAAAAATAATTTAATATTGCAATAGTATATATATATATTTAAGTAAATTTGACAATCAAAAAACATCTAATCTTCATCTACCAACATAACTTCGTATGCAATGTTTATGGAGCCCGTTTGCACTAAAGAATTATTAACATAATAAAAAAGTTCCCAAAAAAATTTCAACAATTTTTTTTTATCTACTTGATATGTTCCCAAAACACCGGACTAACTCAATGTATGGATTAAAAATAAAAAATAGCAAATAAATACCATGCCTATATGTGAATCGTCAAAATAGCCATTCACCATTTGCTTCAATAATATGCCTACTATTAATATTTTGCCGAGATACACCACCTTTACCACCTTTTAACGCTCAAAGCCCGACCGCCAGAGAGACTTCCCACCACGGCACCACTTATCCTCCGCTCGCACCAAAACAGGTTTTCAGACGCGTTTCTAAACTCTTCGCAAACATTATTAATTATTATTTAGCACCGCGTCTTACTACCCGTTCGGGTTATACGCTCTAAGTACCAATTACGCTAATGGATAAGGAATTGGGAAGGTTGAATTATAGGAAGTGACCCGCATTTGCGTGGAGGGAGAGCGGAAAACCCATTTAGGAAAAACCACCCCCAGTTCACGCGACCGAGATTGGAACCTCGATCTCCCCGTCCTCAGCAGTCGAGCTCAAGACAAGCGCGTTAGCCAACTACGCCACCGAGGTGGTTGCCTATGTACTAATTACACTTATGTTAGAGATTAGGAAAGTTGAATTTAGACGAAACGAACCTGCATTTTTGTGGAAGGAGACTAACCATCAAGAAAAAAAAAAAAAATCTACACCCTATCGACATAGTCTTCGGCACTAGTCTATTTGGAAAGTAACGCTGTTATTTGAACCTATTTTCCTATAATAACAAATTAAAATATAATCAGTTTTTAACCCTTATCATAGAAAATAATCAAACATTAAATTTTATATAACACACCTTAAACTAGGTTTTGCCAAGGTAGGCCAATATTGTATATATATATTATACATTCTGCCTATTTAATAATCTATATAGTGTTTTTTATTAGTTTAGATATGGTGAGCTCTATCAGATTGAGCTCTATCAGATTCAACTCTAGCTCTTACAGAAGAGTATGCAGAGGTGGTTAGGTAGACAAAAGGCATCAGTTTTTTTGCTGGCGAGGTTCGAATCACGACCGGGTGAATCGTTATTTTTTTTCTAAACTATCCCTTCACGCTAAAGTTTACACACGTCCCATCAACCTTGCCACTGTGGTAAACAAGCAGATTACCAGTATCGTTAGAGACTTTGCGTGCACTCGTGGTAGTCGTATTTCTATACAAAAGGCTCCAAAACATACAACAGCGTTTCTCCCGCTCATAGACAACCTGAGGGCGCTCAATGAAGACGTGAAACACCCATCTATTTGCCGAAGCAATTTATTTTCTAAATAAAGCGTTAAACAAAGACGATTGTTTCATATACACACTTCACAACCCAAAGAATGGGCTTTTCTGACAGCCTTAAACGATAAAGCTACTTTAAAGCCTAGTAGCAATAACTATTACAAACATTTCTACTACACAAAAACGCAGAATTTTATCAAATATTTTCCAATGAAAATTGTACTTAAGTTTTACTTATTTAATAATTTAACTTTTCTAGTATTTACTAAGAAACACTCCAGCAGTCTCAGACGGGTATAAACTATTTGTCTAAGGCTCCCCATAAAGTTAGACTAACAGGACTGTTATTCTCAAACTTAGGTACACAGTTAAAATTTATTCATAGGTAACACCTCAAGCGTTGAAATATGATTCTACTCGATTTATTAGCACCAACAGATTAATCAAATTTGAATACCAATTGGCTTTGATGATCAATTCTGACAGTCACAATGCGAAACCTTTTTTTTAATATAAAAATCAAGCCATCTTGAAATACATACCACTGCCCAAAACAAATATTTTCTTAGTTTATTTAAAGGAGAACACCCATCCTGTAACCTATAGTTTTCATCTAGTTTATATTTGCCATGGAAATCAGATTTAACAAACCAATGATTGAACTCAACCGAATATTTTTATTTCAATTTTATATTTGAAAGTTTAATTTGGACTTGGGTTAAATTTAGTCTATACAGCGTTTAAAGTTTTATACCCCGGATATATTAATTTGTAGGTAATTCTTAAATTGCCGGTTCAGAATTGACATTATATAAACATACATTTTATTTATTATAAATAGATAATTAAAATATTATATTATGTATTATATAAAAAAAGAAAAGTCCTGAATTCCTGACTTGTCTCATCAACGCCCAACCCAAACCCTTGGACCTCGAAAGGTGAAATTTTGCAATATGATATAGACAAGGAATAAAGCCGGATTTTTTGAACTCAGTAATTTTACCCTCAAGTCCGGATTTTACAATAGGTGGCACGCGAGTCTATTTAAAATAAATGAAAACGCGAACGAAGTCACGGGCAACAGCTAGTGTATGTATATATATATATATATATATATATAAAGTTAAGGATTCAGTTAAGGTACTCGTCTTACAAACTAGCCCAAAATCCCATCTAAATGTTATCGCTTTTAATAGTTTTTTTTAACAATCACCAAGTTATAATACTAATAGCGGATATAAGGTTAGTACTACCCACCTATACCATCCTACGACCGTCCGGGGCTAATTTTATCCAATACAGAGATTGGTTGAATAAAGTGGAATTTAAAGAAAACTACACGCATTTTCACGAAAGGAGAGGAACGCTGGTGAAAAAAACACCTTCAGTATAACTGAAGGCATCTGAACCCTGACATGTACAAACACGCAACCATTGTGTACACAATCCATTACTAAAACTATGGTTAAATTGGACCGTTCAACATTTAGAAACTCACGATTAAAATCGAATATCCAGCTCTTGTTAAAATTTAAAAATTCCTGTTACCACCATAAACCAAAATACTGAGCTAACAGCTTTCATATTATAAATTAAGGAGTAAGACCCAATCCATTTTCTTCACCTCCAATTAAATATGAACACAATTAATAAAATTGTATTATAAATATCCAAAAGTATTTGCTGCAGTGTTTTCCTAAATGTTATGTGAAAACAAAATAAAGTCATTTAACTAATAAATTAACTAAAATGTATAAATTTGTATTAATGCTAAAAACCAGTCCTGAGCATTAATAATGGTTTGATTTAGTCTTAATAAAAAATAGGACCAAGATCCAATTGCCTAGCCATTTCAAGGAGAGCACTGAACATGTCTGCTTAGAGAACATTTTATCCTTAACATGGTAACATTTCGAGGCTGGTAAAACACGGCCTATTTAAAATAATGGGGAGATATCATTGTTTGTAATTTTCTTTAAGGCCACCAAAATCATCTTTTATAAATATTAATCATCCTGAAATGATACCTTAGATAAAGAATGAGTTATATAAAAAAGAGTCAACTATTAAACTATGTCCTTTTTAAGAATCAACGCTTAAATATTCCCACAGATTTTCTTTAATGACAATCTAAATAAACCAATCAAATGAACAAATGTAAACTGTAAACTGGTCTTATTTTTCTGTTTTAACGGGACGGGTGTGTGGTATCCTCGTAAGGGTGGTGGGACGAGTATCACGGAAAACTACATCTAAATACTAACCGCAATACATAATTCACCCATTATAGTATACAACCATAGTAGAGAGAATACAGGACTACAATAACACTACAATCACACTAATATTATAAAGAGGAAAGATTTGATTGTTGTGTGTGTTTGTAATGTATGAACTCAAAACTACGGGACCGATTTTAAAAATACTTTTACCAATATAAAGCTACATTATCAGCGAGTAACATAGCCTATTTTATTTTGAAAGTTGTATTTATTCCTCATAAAATGATCATAGTTTCTACACCAGTTATAAAAATGTACCTAAAAATATGCTTTCTCCGCGTGCGCTGCAAAAACTATTGGTATTACATAAAAAAAATACTATACATATTGAACGTTCTCACTAATGTGAACAAATAAGTCCGCGATACAATATATGTAATTATTATAGTTATGTTACAATAAACGTTTATTTGTTGAAATTAGTCAACTAAAATACGGATGCGAACAAAAAGTGATTATATCCGTATCATGATATGAATCCTTATCCAAATCAGTTGTTTAATCATTTAGGCTGTTACGTAGGAGTAAATTACTTTTAAAATTATTCAAACCGGTACATGATTTTAAAATTTTGAAGAGTACAACAAAATAAAAATTGTGATAATTACTGCAAGCCGCTTTATGGAACAATGCATGTATGTTAGGTAAGTAAACTGAATTTTTACTATCGCGGGCAGCAGCTAGTTTCTAATGAGCACAACGGTGTTTGCTGTCTGAGAATTTAATGTTGGGAAATGCATTCCAGTCTCGTTTACGTGGACACCTATGATTTTAACAAAAAAAGTAGTTTTCCACATATTTTATATTTTTGCCACCGCCTTACCTCTTGAAAGACTGATAACATGTTTAAACAAGCGTTATAGGGAGATTTAGAACTAACTTCAACGTTTAAATTTAGAATTAAGAAAACAAAACGAAAACTTTATATAATTTTAAAAAAATTAGTGGAAAATGGTTTGCGAGAGCCACATGGTTTCCTCTTTATACAAATCTAACAAAGTTGTTTGATTAAACGGCACTAGTTATTTAAAATATTACGAGTAGGTATAGACATTTGAAATTTAGTTGTAAACAAATGGAAATAGTTAAATTTAATTCGTATTCATAAATTTATTCAAATACATAATCCTCAATAATAAATTACAACTCACCCAAAGCCTTCATGTACTCATCGAAATTCTCGGAGGCCGCCAACTTGTATTTCTTGCCTAGAAACGCTTCCATTCTTGTAGGTTGGAGAATTAGACCAAATGGATTGATGCAATCGTTTAATGCGCGCGAGCACGTTCGAACTGTAGGAGGATCAAGGCGGTTC
This sequence comes from Timema douglasi, assembly GCA_901482245.1. Classification (NCBI taxonomy): domain Eukaryota; kingdom Metazoa; phylum Arthropoda; class Insecta; order Phasmatodea; family Timematidae; genus Timema; species Timema douglasi. The sequence goes on from CABEEJ010004465.1 coordinate 60,491, forward strand.
TGATGGGACCGACAGTCGTCTTCACTCTCTTATATACCACTGGACGTAGCCAAGAGTTTGTTAGTCACAGTTATCACTGATAGGGGCGTGGTGAACCTCTGTAAAGACACGGATTGAACTTTGACTACATGACAATAAAAACTGTGTATGTGTACACTATGGGGCAAAACTAGCTTTAAGATATAGTTCAATAAAACACGTTTTACATCGATTAATATTAAGGCTGTTACTACCTCATTTTGAATCAAGACAATATAACTGTCCAATTAAATTGAATCAACTATTAAATTATTATTATTAGCACCACGTCTTACTACCCGTTCGGGTTATACGCACTTGCACTAATGTGTAATGGTAGAGTGATTGTGAGATGAAATGAAGGACCTACAGTTTAACGTGGAATCCGAACCACGGTGGAGGCCTGGCATTCCTCACATTCACAAGATGTCTTGTCAGAGGTGAAGGAAGGGTTTGGNACAGTTTAACGTGGAATCCGAACCACGGTGGAGGCCTGGCATTCCTCACATTCACAAGATGTCTTGTCAGAGGTGAAGGAAGGGTTTGGTAATCATATAAATCTATGCCGGGACCGAGGATTGAACCTCGGATCTCCATTATCGAAGTCTGACACCTTACCCCTAGACCGCCAGGTCACCAACTATTAAATTCAATGCCCAAATGGTCTAAGGCATCACACCCGCATTAGACTCGACTGCCATTGACAAGGATATCGGGGTTTAAATCCTTGTAGGGTGTACTAAGGGTGGGTTTTTTCATATACTTGTTTCACATTATGCTTTGACTCAAATGCCTGTGTATTTCCACTAAATTATACCTTCATCACGCCAAACTGAGCAGCAAAGTTCGAATGTATGGGTATAGCCTGAACGGTATAAAAAAATATATAAGACTACTAACACATAGACAAATATTTATTTCAATATATTATATAAGAACACTGCACAAAATCATAAAGGTATACCCTGTTCATGGTAGGAAGGAACGTCTGAAAAATTATGTTTCTACCCAAAATACTACTATAAAGTAAAATTGTGATAGGGAAAAAGGCCTTTCAGACCACCCTTTCTACCATGAACTGGGTATATAGATTATTTCATCGTCCGGGTAATAAGCCTTTTATTTACGCTTATGATAAATTAATGAGGAAGGTAGAGCTTAAATCAAATTGTAGCCACATTGGATGTGGAGGTAGGGTAGGGAAACCCTTTAGGAAAAAAACAATCTCAGTACACTAGTCAAAGATTAGAACCCCGACCTCCCCATCACCATCAAACCATGCAAAATTAGTCTGACATATATTTCGCGTGACCACCAATGCGGGTAAGAAGCACTTATTAAAAACCAACCTTGGGGGGGGAGAGGGGGGAGTCTTGTGGACAAAGTGTCAGGCTAAATCTAATTTGGTTTGATGGTGAAAACGGGTTCAGATTTCGAATCCCAGTCAAATCTACTGAGTGTCTGTGATGGTTTCCCACTCTCCCTCCACACACATATATATATGGGTACATTTGTTTTCAACCCTACCTTCATCTACCCCAACCCATTAACTGAACTTGTAGTGACCGATGGAGAAAAAAAAATTAATTACTCAAAATATTTTGCCAAGCTAGAGATACAATATTATTTTGAAAATGACTCTACCTACTTTCTCCCCATTTTATTGGTTCACCTAGTAGCGAGCGAAGTCCTCGTAACGTAAACCACTCAAAACAAATTGGTCTTGAACCTTGTACAGAACACTGAAAACTTATCAGTCGTATGTTTATTACGATAAAACACCCCACGAATGGTATAGGATGTCCTAAAATACTGATACCGTTCGAATTGATTCGCCTAAGTTCAAATCTAAACATGTTTTATACGGTATGAATTAATATGTGAAAAAGATCCTTTAAACTGTGTAATATATTTTTAGATCATAAGACTGATCTTCAAAAATATTTCTGCTAAGATAATTAGTAAACAACTCATATACCTTAAAATTATATGCCATATGTGCATAATATTGTTTCAAAATTACCTTCCATAAATATAATATTTCTTACTTTTGATATTATGTCTCTTTATATATTAATAAATTATTATGTAGGAAGAACTGTTCTTTTATGTTTTAACCCAATTATTACAAAACTACGTAGTTGGCTAACGCGCTTGTCGTGTTGAAGCTCGACTGCTGAGGACGGGGAGATCGAGGTTAGAATCTCGGTCGGGTGAACTGGGGGTGGTTTTTCCCAAATGGTTTTCCACTCTCCCTCCACGCAAATGCGGGTTCACTTTCTCTAATTCAACCTTCCCGAGTCGTAATCCATTAGATTAATTAGTACTTAAAGCGTATAACCCGAACGGGTAGTAAGACGCGGTGCTAAAATAATATTATTATTATTATTACAAAACTAATTAACCTCAAATATGTCGCACGTACGTACTTATAAAAACCTCGGTGTGTACATGCCAGGCGTTTTTCTTCAAGTTCTACACCTGATGCGAGCTTAACGTCTTAGTCCACGTGTCCAACGATTCATACTGTGAAGTTGAATGTTTAGTTTAATTATTTTACTGAGTCTAGGACCAGCTTAGTAATCACACTTTGTACGCCTCAAGTGTAGTACTGTACTAAGTTTCGTAAGTATAGTAGTGTGCTAACTCTGACAATGGAACTTACCCTTAGTACTCGTTTTAGTTATATGCATACAATAATTACGTTAATGGAACAGGGAAATTTAACCTCATTAGTGGAGTTAAAGAGCGGGGAACTTTTTTTTTAGTACCGCGTCTAAGTGCCTGTTCAGGTTAAACGCCTATGTACTAATTACATTAATGGGTTAGGGAGTAGGAAGGCTTAATTTAGAGGAAATGCACCCAAATTTTCGTGGAGGTAGAGTGTAAAACCATTTAGGAAAACCACCCTCAGTGCACCCAACCGGGATCGAACCCCGATATCCCCGTCTTCGGCAGTCTAGTTCAACATGAGATTAGTGCGTTAGACCATGCAACCACCGATGAGGGTAAATGTAGTAATCAATAGTTTTCCATATATATAATAATAAGAAACTTTTAATTCATATAGCACCGCGCCTTACTACCCGTTCGTGTTATACGCTTTAAGTACTAATTACTCTAATGGATTAGGAATTGGGAAGGTTGAATTAGAGGAAGTGAAC